>JAAMPD010000432.1:0-52429 GCA_025266255.1 Trissolcus basalis | reverse complement strand
ATGTTTGTTTTTTTTTTTTTTTTTTTTTTTTTTTTTTTGGAAGTCTTGACGTTTGGATCGTCGAAATTGTAAACAGCATAAAAAACGCAAAATTTATTTTCTAATATATTTGTCACTCATAAGTGCAGTTTCACGTAAACAATTTCACGCTAGAAATATTAGTTTATTCATGTCTTCATCGTTAACTGCATTTAAATTTACTTTGAATATACAATGATGAGGCGGGCACACTCGAACATTCTTGGCACGTCTTTTGCGTTTATTGCACAAGAGATGTTTGAGTTCTTAACAAAGAACAGAAATAACTTGTTTATATTAATAGGTTTTAATCAAACATAAAATAATCAAAACGTACATCGTCTACGTGGTGAAAAAACAATAATCAAACAATTACTATATATTACTCCGTCATAAATAATTGACTAGGTATTAATTAAAGAATAACGTGTTGGCAGTTGAATGAAGAGTCTGAAACTTTTGCAACGCGACCCAAAAACTTGAAAAAACGAAGCGTTACAAGGTGTGTTGGTAGCTTATGTTGTGTCGAAAAAAAAATGTGATTAAATTTCGAGACCCCGAAAGGTGAATAAAATTCAGTCACCCTTCGGAATCCAATTAAAATAACATTCACAAAATCACTAAACTGAATGAATCGACTCTCGAGTCCGAAACCAGGTATCATTCAAAACCAATCTTTTGACGAGGAAAAAAAAATCTATTCAAGATCATTGAGTTAACAGCCTCATCCACCTGCACCGCCTCGACCCACCGTTCTTGCGAACAAAGTCAGCCAAGTTTAACTAACCTTCACTGTGCAGTTGTTATTGTGATTGACTGGGGGGTACGTCATGTGACCCGGCAAATGAGGATGCTGGTGACCCTGGTGGTGGGTCTGGTCGGACATCATGTTACCTCCGCCGTGGTGGTGTCCGTTACTCCCCATGCCCTGATTGCCCTGCAGTGAATTGTACTGGGCACCGGAATCCTGCGAGGAGCAGTAGGCGGGCGAGTGGGGACTCGGGTCCGGTGTCGTGTTGGTGCAATTTCCACCGCCTCCGCCGCCCGTGGAATAGCCATGGTGGGACCCACCGGGCGGATGATGAGGACTACCCGATAGTGACGGGTGGTGGGGGTAGGGGTTCATACCAGCAGCCAAAGCGCTCGCCAGCTTGGCCAATATGAGGGTGGGCCTGTGTAGCCCACCGCTTTCCTGGTGTGCAAGAAAAATAAGATTCCCTGTCGTCTAGTACCAGCTCGCACGTGTTGCGGGCTCGGCCCTCGTCTTCCAATTCTCACGAAACACCTGCAACAAAAAGATAATTGATTCCATTAATGAACACCCGAGAAAGGGATGGAACGAGACAATTTACACAGATAAGAATCAGATGAAACTCATTTAACACGGTTCCTGGACTTTTAATTTACGCGCGGAGATGGAACGAAAATCCTTCCTCTTTTTCTTTTTTTTCGTAGAAATGAATAATAAAGGCAAAAAATGAGGGTTCGATATTATTTTCACTCTGCTTTAGCCGACGATGAATATATACTGGTTAAAATAAAAAATGCAACACTTTGTTCGTTATTTTTATGAGAAGTGTTGCGTTTTTTCTTCGCCTCCCATTTTTTTATTTCGCCTGACTAGTGTATATTGACGATAAAAAAATAGAGAAACAGCTTGGTGGCAAACGTATATTTTTGTTTTCAGGGAGACCAGTCAAAAACGCGGTCGCGTTTCGTAAATTTGAATTCGCATTAATAATTGCATCAAGTTCGTACTCGACATGTGGACATAAGTATATAGGAAAATACAGCAAATGCGTATTGCCGCATGGCGGTTTCCATGTAACCCTCCTTCCGGTGGTACGTGCGCGATATATATAAGATGTATTCAAACAGAAACGAAACGAGGGAGGCTCGCCAGTAAAACCGATGTTTTATGAGTATTGCATACTGCTACTTGGACCTCTCTCTAATTAAGCATTCTATCGTTTTAATTGTATTCCACCCCCAGTCATAATGTAGCCTAGCGCCATTATATTGCGCTGCAGGTTTATATCGAGTCTGGCCCTCTCTCTCTATCTTTCTCTCTATGGAGGGAAATATTACATTCAAACGTCTCATTTGATGAAAATTCCATAATGAATTTCTCGCCTACCGTCCGGTTCCTACGTCGGTTCGCCCGATCGATCGCCGAATGGCTGTTTTACTCGACTTTGAAGCGTTTTTCATTAAACTGCTCTCCCCAGTAGGCTAATGATAGGCCAAATCGTTTCGGAGGATCGATTCGTTGGTGTCACGTGATACATTAGCATTGGCTTCGATAGAAACAACGAGCTCGAAAACAGGTTTAAGCGAACAAAGCTAGCGCTAATTACTCGTTTTTATGATCTTTTCCCGACGCATAATCACATTTTCTCATTTTCCTCCTCTGTCCGTCGGCAAAGTAATCTCATTAACAGATTATCGGTTATACAACTATACCTGATGCCGCCCCCGCCACAGTTATCGTCACTCATTTTTTTCTTCTTCCTTTTTCTGCCCCCTTGCGCTCGCGCGTTGTACCATCACTTAAATTTTTTTTTCGCAAAAAATTGATTGCTCAGGCACTCGTTATAACCGTCTACATCGAAAACGCAATTACGACTGATTATTATATTATTTCTAATGAACTTGCAAGTACCACGTTAGACGAACTGCCAATTCTCACTCGCACACATCCACCCGGGGTTTATATTTTATCACTCGGTGCTTGGTGGTATATTGTTGAGTGCGTGTAATTATTCGATTTTTCACCTTCGATGTGCAAGATTAATCGCGGCTCTGTTCGCAAAGGGAAATTGGTCTCTGATTGTGTTTAACATTCTTGTTAAATCATAAATTACGGATCGCTGAATTTATGGCTCTGCGTATTATCTAATAGATGCGATATGAGAAAGTTAAATAGTCATTATACGAGAGGATGAATAAATATAGGAAAAAAAAAAGAAAAATATCGTTTTCCATTTAGGAAGGCGAAAATGTTGAACCGTTTTACGATGGAGTATGATATTAATAATGGAGCTTAATTAACTCTCCTCCTCGAATCCCGAATAATGGAGAATATTAATTAACTTTGTTTTTCTTTTTGGTTTGGATGAGTTGACCCAGATTCTGGCACATCTCAAGATAATAAGCGAGTGGCCGATGGTATCTTGGCGGTCCGTATAATTCATTCGTGGATCACCATATCTTGAACATGAACGTGCAAATAATTGTTAATATCGATTGTGAATGAATGAATATAGTTTAATTTAAGTCCGTTGAAATGGGCATGTGTACGTGTGTGCGAACACACACAGCGCCATAGACGCTGGAAGCTCAGTACCTGCCGGCTGTTGCTAGCAATTAAGTCTCGAGGCGTATGTACTAATTTCACTGTTAATTGTTAATTATTGTTGTACACTTAATGCAAAAGTATGTCAGGTTACATTTAGTTTTAATTAAACAATTGATAATCGCGACTAGACTGCTTTCTGAACACACCTGGGTATGCGGATAATCAAATATCGATCTATCAGTTAGATCTTAATTAACGAGAAAACGTGCACTCTGGATTATTATTTCGACAACCCATTCACTGGCAATTAGCAGTATTTAAAATTTAAATTGTTCCCCCGGTGATTTATTTGACGAAAAAATTGTTATACCCTCTCTGGTTCTTTTGCAAGAAAGTGTTAATTTGTACGGGAAGATAAATGGACGGTTCATAATGAGTCGGTATAATTGGATGCTTAATTGGACTCGACGAAAATTACACATTTTTGACAAAAAACTATTACAAGCATAGACGCGACAAACAACGTTTCTGGTGAGAATAAGGGATGTAAACGGTCGGAACAAGTCATGGCTCGGGACGGAGAGGGGCGGGTATTTACTCAGGCAAAGTCTGAAGTTCAATTTGGGAACCAACACAACTGAAGCAATTATCCGCAAGATACACACGTGACATTCGATTGAAGTTGCGCTTGTATGAAATGTTACAACTAGGATGGAATGATATAACTAAAGCGGCGTTAAGAGTGTCTGGATCGTTATGCAAAGCGAGACGACGCGAAGCGAATCGATGTAAGCAAGCCGTTCTCGCGAAAGCGACAGGTTACGATAACAAGATGATAACGTGGAACAGTACACTGGTAATTACTGGAATGATAATAATGAGCAGGGGAGGAGGAAGATCGGGCGCGATAGTAATAATTAACGATCGCAATCGTTTGAAAATGAGGACAGCCTGAGTGCGACAACGACTACGATAACGAGCGGTTCAGCGATCTTATTAGCGATAAGCTACGATAACGAGGACGCTTCGTCGATATAGCCGATAAGGACTGCGATCAGATTTATCGTTTATAAGCGAAGAGAGTCCCGGCCGCTGTCGGAATATTCGTTACGTCAAACCGCCACGGCCATCGCGATTGATTAACTCGTAACTACCAAGATATATCGTCCATTCATAAGCTCCCGAGAGTTATCCCGCTTGTGTATAATTTCTCTGTCACTTTCACTTTGCACTACTGCATTCAATTTCTGTTGCTCCTGGCGCCCGCGAGATAGACGAGTCCAAACGATGCAAAAATACCAGGTCGCGACAGTTTATCTATACACCCGCCGGCAAATTTATGTCTCACATTCTGCTGACTAAAGTTCAACCTCATCCTCTTCGTTTTTCTTTTCACGAATCCATTCAATGGATCGACTTCTTTTCTCTTCTTCCTAATACATCTGCTGGAAAATTTATGTACCGTGTGAGTGAACAAGTTTCAGAGAGAAAGAGGTACCATTTTGATTTGGGTGTGTGGTACCCAATCTTGGGGCTCTGATGGTTTTCCTAATTAAGACATCGATCAAAAGTTTTATCGGTTCTCTCTCTCTGTTTCAGGTTTCAATTTCGTTGCAGATAGAACATAACGGTCCTTGAGCATGGATTCGGGATCTTCTTCATCAGACAGTCGAACTGGTCGCAATTCGCCGTAGGTCGATCGGGCATAGCGTGATTCCTCGAAAGGTTTTAGCAGAAGTGTATACCTTTTCATTTGGCAGAGAAGGAAATAAGTGCGGCGGGGCGCAAGGCGTCTCTAATAGAGGATCGCAAGCAATGAATGAGGAGGCCTCTCTCGTCAATAATTACTATAATCACTTTGCACAATAATTAGATTATTCCGAGTGCTCGTCCTTCAGCGTGCTCTGCGTGCCTGGGTCGAGCGCTTATTATCCCGTCGAAGTTATCATTATCCGAGGAGGGCGCGCGCCGATTTCTTGAATTTTTTTATCCCACTGTTGGGATGCCCCCTTTTCCAGGATCCGCCGTCTTTTGCTCCGATGCTCCGCCATCCTCTTGCGAACTTGCGTGCCTTTCCACTCTCAGCCGAGCCTTTATTACGGAAAGCAAATCTTGCGGAGAGGGTGAGGCGCCGAAGAAGAGGCGTTATTACAAGATACAAATGCTTTATTTTATTGTTGCCGGCCAGTTGTGCCGGAATGCTCGCAACCATTCCCCGAGAGGAATATTATTGCACCAGAGTGAAGACGAGGAAAAAGAGAAGCGGCTGGCACTCTGTTGACCGGACTCAAGTTTAAACATACCGGGCATTTTGTTGCCAGCTATTATTTTAAGTCTACATCACCCCTCGTCTCTAGGTGTGTCAGCTCTAATAGTTGCATTTACATTTTCCATCAATGTTGCGCGCGGTTTTACGGCACGCCAAAATCAAAGGCTCGCGGATAACATATTGACTACAAAGGACGTCGGGCATATTGACAGGGGCTCTATACTGCACAAAAAATCAAAAGTAAAATTAACATGATTTTTGTTTTTTCACTATTCAAGAATACTTTAGCATCTTAGTTCGTACATCTCAATATTGATAAACGACTGACGTCAATGACATGTATATATGTAATGCATACGTCAATTGACGTATACACAATCAATAAGAAAACAGGAACACATTTCAAATGCTTTATAAAAGTATTAATAACTATTTTCTCTTATGTAATGTTTTTTTAATATATCTTTAAAAATTGATTTCCATATCATTTTCATTTTCATAAATGATCTAATGAGTTATTTTGAATTCAAAGTACAAGTTTTTAGAAATAAGATGTTTTGTTTTGGTATAAACAAATTTTCAGGAAATAATTGTTTTCCCCAGGAATTATCTGGAGTTTTTTTAAATTCAAGATACGATAGAAGAAAGAGAAAAAAGATTTGTTTGTTTTGGTATACATGAAATACATGAATTAAATTTTAATTTAAAAAAATTCAAAGTTCCGTGATTTGAAACGTCTGTTAGAGGATAATTTTTGCAGTGTATTTATCTATTGATTGACAGCAAATCCGACATGGATGAGAGAAAAGTTCACGAACGTGATCGTGCGAATATCTTGTCATGATCGTCTGCCGATGGTACACTTGAAATGCCGCGAAGTGAACGTGTACCCTCTCTGGTGTCTTGTAGCATGCACTCGCATTTGTCTCCATACGCCCTGCATAATTACCAAGCGGCACGCAAATGTGCACGTACATCGAAACACACTCCGAGCCTTAATAAGAATTTAATTAAGCACGGACCGTTGGGTCTAATTCGCGCCTTTGAGCGAAACACTTTTGAAACTTTTGGGGCAAAAGAAGAGTATATTGGCGGGTTCGTTTCTTATAGCCAGGCAATCTCGCAAGACACGATTTTACGATTGCGTAATAAACGGTCAACAGACACGGGGGCGGTGGTCAATTAGCATTTACGTTTGAAGGGCCTAATTTCAGCACCCTTTTCGATTAGTCTCTTGGTCTTTGGCTTGGCGCAGACCATAATTCCCTGCCAGCGATTTACGGTTCGAGTTGTATTCTCTGTAACAACATTGGCGCGGCTGTTACAAAAATGAGTTTTCTGCAGTTCAAGCTGGGTCGCGAGATTTTTTTCGTAAGAAAATGACTATGACATTGTTCGCATGACGAGAATAGAGAACTAGCATCTGAAAAGCTGACACACACGCAGCCCGACCTTACCGGCCCTCATAAATATCCGCACGTGGCAGCTTGTTACTTCAACCGCAACACTCAATAGTTCTCAATATTCTCCCTCAGTCGATGTGTCATCTTCGAGTTCCCCCTCAAACCGTTGATAAGGACGAAGAATTAATGGAATTGTCTTTTTCCGATTGCCCTCTCGGTTTGGAACAACGGACGGAGAACCGCAATTCGATTTAGCTGAGCACGTAATGGTCTTTGTAACGACAAACAGCGTGATTGGATATTTGATAATGCACGCTCCGGGCATCAAAGTTTGCAAAGTTCACGTGCAAATTCGCAAGTTAGCACACGTGGATGTTCGTTAATTTCGTCAGGTTGTGTCCGCATTGCGGCGCGAACCAAGAATTTCAAGCGGCGCATCTATCGGTCAAGGTAAATGCGACGCACATTAGACACAGAACACAGAGCTTGAGTGTGGTTACGGGTGGCTCTAATTGGCCGAAATTAGCAAGTTTAGTCATTAGCAGAGTTTCCTTCGTTGCGGTGGCGACGCAGAATCCACTTGTCTCCACTTTCAAAAGAACACGCCTGCACACTATCTGAGGGATGAGTTCGGAACACACGCTCTCTGTTGTACACCAGCCGTATGCTCTCTCTGTTAACAGTGCTATTTGGCTTATAAAATGCAACCACGTCGCCCGTTCCGTACACCAAATAATGAAGCGAAGCTTTCTCGGTGCCAAACACTATTCAACCTAGAATCTCAGGACTGTCACCAACTATCCCCCATCGACGTACAAAATCATCTGTCCCAATCGCCAATTCGATTTGCGCTAATGTGTCATCGCATATGAGAGTTTCATTATAGCATCGACGATTTATCCAACCATGACAATCAACACGCTGCTTTGATGCATGTATTTTAATTAATCTACTAGTTTATCATTCAGAAAAATCGTCTGAGTTTAAATAACTCATTTGTACTCAGTCAAACAAGTTAGACTCACTTTGAACTGGAAATTCAGTTGGACATATACTTGTTTTACTCAGTTGGATTTCGTACAATTCAAAATTTCAACCGAGTCTCATATTCAATTCAGACAGTTACAAGCATTTGCAGATTTAACAAATAGTTATATTGTTGCCATTATTAAGTTCCCGTCAATGATGAAACAATTTTCGTCGGATTTCAACGTCCATCTTCTTCTGCTGGTGATGAAATCTGGTGTATATTTCTTTTGCAAATGAATTATTTCAGAAGAGCTGGAAAAACAATGGCATTCGATAAGAAGTTTAAATTTATTAATGAATTTTGAATTTTTACTTTATTAACAAGTTGATTAATCATATTCGTGTGCCAATTAGAAATTGTTTTGTTATTCCAACAGTTTGTAAACAATTTATTTGTGGGGTTATGTTCCACATTTAATCAGTTTTTTTCTAGTAAGCATTCAATGAAAATTCAGCATTCGTTTTTTGTATTTAATATAGTCAGAAAGATGAAAATTGACACAAATAATTAACTTTACAATAATTCAAGCAAAACTATTATTTTTTGATTTTTCAAACCGTCAGTCGTTTACAATAACCTGAAAACTACAGACGTATGTTCTAAAATAATAATTCTCTTTTTTCAGGATCTTTTCTACTCCTTGGTAAACCGGGGGCCACTTTTGGCGATTGCATTAATTCCGTTAGCTCTGCTGTGTGCTCCCCAGTTCCTCCCCCATTGTAAATGGGAACCCCACGAGGCGACAATGCGAACCCCGAGCTAGCGGAGCTCCGTTTGCACGCACACTGGTAAGCAAGTATGTGAAGGTCACGCGCGCTTTTCTTTTATCGACGCGAACGCTCTCGTGGCTAGGATGACATCGGGTACACATATGAGCCAACCAAAGGCATCAGCTGCTCCACGAGGACCCTTAATTATTCCATTAAACAGTCCGTGCATTCATTGTCATGCACCTTTGTGCCTCTCCGGAATTACTTCCTCGGTTGGTATTTATTGTTATCATTATCATTGTTATTGTAATGATTTATAAATACGTTATGAATTCGCAATTCGATCCACACAGGAACTGACAACGTTTGCCTTTCAGAACCGATGTATTCATATATCTCGCGTGAATCTAGCTGGCGTTTTTATTGAAATGTCAACATGAACATTATCGAGCAATTATTTTTCAATGACAAAATAAAAATTACTAAACTACATTTTCTTTTATTCTTTCAGGGTACGTCCGTTTACAATTCCGCCAGCGAATTTATTTGACCGTTCGACGATTGTAATGAAACCTGTAATTATGATTCATAACATAGGAATTACCCGAAATCTTGACTCATGAATTATTCGACCCGCGAATCTGACGCCCCGTGTGCGTATAAGATTTGGTTAAAGTTACGACGCATTGATTGCAGGTTATCCGCCGCGGTGTGGAATTAAAAAATTACCCGTCTATAAGCTGCAGACGTAAGACGTTACTCGTTAAGGCGAAACGGGGCTCGCTCGACTGTAGCCCCTGAAGGGTGGTTTTACAACACCATTCGGATGTGAAATCGCTGAGTAATTTTCCATCCGTGGACTCTGATCTGCGCGATCCCAAGAGACTGCGCGCGGTCAGATGATTGGTCGTAAATGCCAAAAGTCTGACTAGATTGGCCGAACAGTTAGCTTTACTGCCGATTTTTTATTACCCGTTTTCTCAATTTCGTAATTGCTCTTTGAGAATTTTTTTTCGACGTACCGGAATTACGTATTGTAAAATATCTTCTTCTTTGTGTAAAAACCTTTTTTGTTTGCATGTTTACAAACTTGAAATAATATACAGCAGACGGGGATCATTTTTGGACTGTAAATTTCCGGTTTTGAAAACGAAGATTGATGTTTCTTTGACAAGAGATGGAATAACATAAATAGATATAAATATAAAATGGATAAAAATGTGAAACTTTCTGCGAAGTTTGAGAGATGATTTAAAAATTTGTGAAATATTTGGACGCGGCTGCAGGGCGGGTGCAGTTTTCGAATGAAAGTGGAATCGCTCTCGTCATCGCAAAAAGTTTTACGCTTGAGTATTGAGCCAGGTGCATTATTGGAAATAGAAATTTGAGCAAATTAAACGCACCCTCCCCGTGCGCTGTCCCTTTCAATTTGGCGGAAGCTCATAAAATAATGATTCCAATTTCGCGAAATCGGTGCCACCGCCTCGCGAGTTTCATCTCCCTGTGCTCGGGGTATTCGGATTAAGCGACTAAGGAAATTCAATATCAGTAGCTGAGATGGGCACATAAAATTACTGACTGCCACTTTGCCTTAATTTGCGCAGTAAAGTGCGCTGAACCCCCGACCCCAGACTCTCGTCGTCGCCTTGCCCACCCCTCTTCCACGCGACCGCTGGCTCATGACTGTGTGCCGTCTTGTCGCTTTACACATCCGACCTCGCTTTTGTGTAAAGCCCAAGAATTACGATTCGGTTATTGGCTTCGCCGCATTTTTAGTGCGTAATTTTATGGAATTTGCACCTTTCCTTCTTTGTCACCGACGGCTAATTTCATTTCCCCGCGATATATATTTTTTATTTTCTTCTGGCCGCGTGTAAAAAAAATCGATACTTTTGCTTTGTTGATTCAATTCGGATATCATATTGCATTTCCATGAAAATCAGTCCACGATTAAACGTCCTTCCCCAAAGTACGCTGTTATGAAAATCAGATTAAGGACAAATTGATACCAAAATTGATGGTGCTCACATTTTGTGCTTACTAAAAATTCACGTTTTAAAATTTTGACGACACAAAAAAAAAGAAAATCCCATTACGCGATGAATTAAATATACTCCATAAAATATAGCATACAAACAGTATCGCCTTTTGACAAAAGTAAAGCAGCGAGAGGTTTAATAAAAGATTTGATAAATTAAAGCACTCGGGCATCATCATCAATTAATGACTCGCGAAAATGATTGAAATGTCAAAAAGCCTGTATACGATCGCGCTCGAACCTTTTGGAAGTCGACGCTTGCTGTAAGCGGCCGTGAAGCGGGCCAATTTATTCATGAGCGTTACTTGTTTTACGTTGTGTTTTAAATTCTCATGTAATATTCAATCATTCGAAACTCTTTGCCTAAATAATTGAGACTTTTTACGTTCGTTTATGGCCCAGTCATGCAATCAATATTCAATGTTTCGCATGTAATAAATGAGATATACTTTATTCGTCGAAAATCTGACAAAGTGATTGATAAATGATCTAAATGTTAAAAGCACCCGAATGTAAATTTTGCTTCAATCCAAGATACTTGAAACAATATCGGAAAACAATATTAATTATATCATTTTCCAATCAAAATTCGTTGTCGTTTATTTTTTATGCATAATCAATGTAGAAAACTTTTCACGATAAAAACGATTAATCATCTGTAACGACTTTATATTTGCAGGAACTGGCGGGAAATTGTGTGGCGCCATCTTTCACAGTCGGTCGCAACGCATCAGAGGTAACTTTTTTTCATTCATATTATCTGTCTGTTTTGCAACAACAAAAAATAGATCTACATCTAATTCAATTATATGTAAATGAAAGTTACTGTGACGTGATTTATGGACATATATAATTTGAATGTCCGAAAAAAAAATCGGCTTGTTATCAGTGCAAAATCAATCGACAAAATGGGATCGTACAATTATAATTACTCGTCGTGTCTAATTTTTAATATCGCTTCAGTCACTTTCGATTACACTTTGCGTCTGGCTTTTAATTATGGCGAAATGCCCGGGCGGCGTTTTCGTATCAGCCAAAGTGCTCGTTATATTAGATTGCCACCCTTTTTACAAGCGGGCCATTTGATTAAAAACTTGGCATGTGTTTTTCCGCAACGCCGGGTATTCTTATACGGTCGAGCCGATGTTTGTTTCACTCTCGCCCTCGCCCGAGCGATCCCTTCAAAATCCACTATCCAAATTTATGGCCACGCGTTCCCCACAAAACAGATCCGCGCTCGAAATTGAAGTCGCGGGTAAAGTGAGAGGGCGGATGCGCCCGGGCTCGTAATACGAAAGCCATCGGAATCGCAATATAACAATGGCACATTTTCGCGCGCGCGTCTTGCCGTACGTGACGAGCACAGAACCGGCTGAATCGTGTGTCACTTGTAACAGTTTATCAGACTTTCCAGAGCTCCGATGGAACAGCTGTTGCCCTGCGGTATGGTAATTTCAAAATGAGAGACATACGGGATTTTGATATAAACCGAATTTTCCCTCCGCCTATAATCAGTTTCAATCAATTTTATAAATGAAACAAAAAAATAATATATATAACATAATCGCATTTCAATTTAGCACTTTCCGAAGAATTCGAGTTGAAAATTATTCAAATTATTGATAATTTGATAATTGAAGAACAAAAATTATACCTGCGAATTCTGCATTTGAAACTGAATTTAATGAATTCATAATTGACATATTATTGATCGTGCTCCGGTGCATTCTAAAAATTACCTTTGCAATGATTCCATTTGAAATATAGACTTTATAATTGGTACGGAATGATGAAAAAAATTAATTACCGTCAGCGTCATTTGAGATTCAGTATTTGATGAAATTATACTGCTTCTTTCTATTTTGCTCTTTTGCGATTCTGCACGTTGGACCCAGGGACTGGGCACTTTCCGATAACTCGATGAAATTTAAGGTTACAAAATTACACAACACCTTTGTGTTCGGAATCTTTATTGTTTATATGTTTGCAACCTTTACGTTTTATTACAAAAGTTCCTTTGTCGAAATCATTTTGAACGATGGTAAAAAAGATTGTATTTGAAAGTAAGTTTAGAAATAGCCAGGGATAATTGAATAATGCAGCATCAAAATGCATAATTGCAACATCATCAAGATTGCTGGTTGCTGGGATGAATTATGATGCAATATAATGTATTTAAATTACCAACTAATGGTATACATTATAAAAACATTCTCATAACGCGTGCTTTAGACTCAATTAAAGTTCTCGACAACATCATCTAATTAATTCGAAAGAAAGTTCTATTATACAAATTGTTTGCAGCTTCACAATGGAACATAAATCAAATTCAATTTTAGTTGTAATAAGCCACACGAGAATTAGAGTTGAAATATTATCTTACGGATATCATTCTCACTTAATTAGATCAGTTTCAAACTCAATTATAATTTGTTTTTTTTTTTCATACAAACTTATATCAAATTTCAATCACACGCTGTACTGTTTACATTTTTTCATTTTCAATTCTGACAATTCTGTTTTATTTCATCTTTCTTTTTTTGTTTTAGCTGGAAAACCAACATCGGAAGCATTTTAGGTACGCAACGAAAACGTCAATGAGCCTAGTGTTTATTTGATTTTCAATCTCACGAATTATGATAAACGATTCATCGTACGGAATTCGTGGAGGTCGGATGCAGAAAAGTGATTTTCAGTTGTCGCTGCGCGAGGAGTCGTTCCTCGCGCCGCCGCGTCGTGGCGTCGTCTGTTCATAACAGTCGGTCTTGCTCGCCCAGCCGTAGTCTCTTTCCTGCTTGTCGAAGTAACGAGAGGAGACGGAACCTTTTCACAAAGTGCAATCCACCATGACGGGCTTCTTATTCGCTCTAACATTTGTTGGTTCTCAGCTTACGTTCGCCATGTATTTACGTGTGTTGTACGCACGCTCATTCGGAAGCAATGAAACATGAACAGATTCTCACACAGATGAATATTCTCTCATACCCTCTGTTACTTTACTTAATTGCTAATTTTTCGTGTGTACCGACGTCATGTGCAATCGCAATGATAGCTTTTTATGATGGGCCTATAATTGAGCTTTTCCCCGGTTGGCAAATGTATAACTCCTGACAAGATCTCGCTCAACTTATTTTTATCAGACAAACAGTTCCAACCATCATGGTTCATTTTGTTCGATTTCGTCGTCTGGGATATCCACGCACTTTTTGTAAATTCTGAGCGGTGCGTCGATACACCAGCGGAAGTATTCAATGAGATGTTCAATTACCATAATCAAAAACAATCGCGTTCAATAATTCATCCCGAGATTACAGAACGTATCTAGATTTCGATTAGATAAATTTCCCCTTGCATTTAAGCAAGGATCGCATTCCGTGGCGGGCCGTCGGGATACAAACGTAGCCGAAGCTTATGAAACGGGAAATAATAGCGCATTAGTACAGCAACGCCCTATCCGACAGCTGCGATGCAACACGAGATTGAACTGTTATTCGAGAAGAGAGAGGCGACATCATTGTTCGTGCGGCATAAACGTGTATTTTGACTGCGGATCGAAACTTAGACTTCGGCGCACATAAAATCGTATTGTACCCAAACAGTGGGTCTGTTAATTAACTGGATTTGTCATCGCGCGCGCGTGAAAAGCTGCACTTTTTTTTTCCTTTTCCAAAAGTGACAACAACAAAAAAAACGAGGGTCGACGGTGTGTATGGGCCGAATCTCTAAGCACTGAATAGGACGAAAATGATGAGGGACATTATTAATGACAGGCCGCGCGATATTGTGTCATAGGTGACACCGAAATGACGGCACAAATATCATCGGCATTTTTGCAAGACAAATACCAGGGGGGAAACACGAAATCAATAAAGAAACATTTGTGTGCTAAGAATTTCAAGTCCATTCATTGGCCGTGTATTTGTTTATCTTTTTTGTGTCGATATAATGTGTGTGCGATCCGAATATAAATGAAATCTAACAATGTGCAAACAACATGAGAGACAAAGATGGCCGGTCCTCCTGGTGATTATACTTGAAAATTTTGTTTCCCCGTTATAAATCTGAAAATTGTGGGCAACAATAATGATATATCTTTCGAGAGGGAGAAACGTCTGGAGATGATATTTAAAATGGAGTTTGACCTGGGAAATTCGATTGTTTATGTTTTATTTCGAAGACGTAAACATGGACGATTGTGAATTCAGCAAAGGAGCTTGGTGACCGACGAAAAGGTAAACAAGGGAAGATAATAATGCAGGTTTTTGTGCATACTCCGAGCGGACGGCAAATTGTTTCCGGTCAGATTCTCAGAGGGACTTTCGAATGCTTCCATAAGAATTTGAAGTAACGATGCTCACCCCATGACTACTTACCCTCTGTACTTGGCGCACTCGTTATAGCTTGAAGGGGCGAATCTCTCTTGTGGCTTCACGGACGTGGAACGATAATAATGCCCGTGGCTAATTTATTGTTTGAATTACGGCGCAGCCTATATAAAGCAAGTGCGATCCTATTAAATTTCACCGTATAAAACTAATTTTCCATCGTTCGCTTTTTATACTCGTCTGTATGCAACCTATTACTACACTGCGATAAGTCACGAACTCGTAAAAAAAAGATATATTGTGATATCAATTAAACGTTTATTAAGTGCCCGGAATCACCCGCAATCAAAATGTTTTTCATTACGTTTCAAAAATATCTGCTATGTCTCAGCCTCCGGAAGTCATTTGACACTGAAAAGCGTCTCGCGAGTTCAAATATTTATTATCACCGACTGTTCTGTTTCTCCGGATGAATTATATTTTGTACAACTTTTGTTTTTATGACAATTTGTTGGCTTCATCTTTTGTTTTTTCTCAAAACATTTAATCACTTTTTTTTCTCATTATCTCGGCGAACCAATAATGATGGGGCTTTTCGATAATAAAGATTTTCAATGAGAAAAAATTGAGTCGATGCGATGAGATCGCATTTCGCAGAAAGTGAGATTACAGTCGATTAGTGTGGTGGAGTATTTTCTCGTCTATTTAAACGCTCACAATGGCAATCGGGATTTTTACGAAACATCAAGTGCGGGACCGGGAGACATCGAGAGGCCCGGGATGCAATAAAATCCTTTCTTCGGAACTGATCACTCTCTTAGTTGTGTTTTCTCACAGACATCTCGCGCAGCCAAGAGACGACTATAAATCGTCTGTCTTCAAACAATACGCGTGCTGTTGTCCTGAACGTGACCGTCCACAATGGGATCATCCTGTTTGTAAAACGTGTAATCTTCTTCGTCTCAATTTCTGTCAGCGTCGTTTAAAAAATGTCACTTCGATAACAATTAACGCGTGCCATCATCACGTTCGGGCAATTATCAAAATTGCCAACAAATCTATTTGTCATAGTCGAAAATCTGTAAGTTCATTTTGATGCTACGTTTGCTTTTATCATTGCAAAATAATCTACTCTGTGACAGACATCTGAAATTACAAAACTTTTTATGTTATTGTTTCTTCTTGATAGGTTGTGTATTGTAATATTATTCATTTTAAATCTTTAGTATAATTTGAAAATTACAAACGTTGACAAGAATACACTGAGAAAAACATTCTATAAAATATTATAATTTATAGATGAAAATTTACTGAACTGTACTGTATATAGGGGACAAATTTAAACTTTGTAAAAATTATTGAAACTTACAGCAAATTTTAATACATATTTCAATTCTAAAATTTAGTAAATTTAGATAACATTTTTTTCTCCGTGTACAAAAAATTAATACACGTGAAATTCGGAAATGTTATAATTTGTTATGGTTAAAAAAATGTTGCAAGATGAATTTATCAGTGTATATAAAATTATGAGAAAGACAAATTATTGAAAAACTATAGTCTCGCATGGGTTGTGACAACGACTGAATGAAAGATGAAAAATTAAACGAAAAAACTCATCGGAAAAGCAGAAAAGACATTGCGAACGCGGTGCAATTACCGTAGCGTTTCCTGTAGCATTTATCAGACGCATTTGTGCAGACTTGATGGTGATCGTTTAGCCGATAACCAAAGCGCATATCGTTTTATTAATCTTACGAAACCAGGGGCATTATTTTATCAGAGTGCAGTGTACTCCAGAGTGGTTTCATCATTCATTATCCGACACTTATCGAGAGATTGAAGTAACATTTTCCTAATTGCTCTAATAAAGTTGAAAAGCCATTTGCGTCGCCTCGTCGCGTATCGTTACGCGAGCGCATTACGTGTGAATAATACGCGCTGGCGTGTACTTAAATTCGAGGAGAAACCTGCAATTTCGTGATTGCTTTCAGCCCCGACACTTTGTATCTACCTGTATCCGCGGCGCTCGTCGACAGGTCCAACGACTCATTACGGTAATGACACGCGTGCATCAATTCGCATTAATATTCTAATGGAACCGACGCAAAAGTACAGGAGGGTGTGATAAAAATTGTTGACAGTTTCCGCCACTTTGTCTCTTACTATTATATTTACGCGACGATTCGGTCACCGCGATACGTAACGCGTCTGAATAACGCCAATGGCTTAATTAATTCCACACGAAAGCATCTTGCCGAGATTAAATCTCCATGGATTCCGTTTACCAGTTAGTTAATACCGATTTCGAGTGATCTATTCGTCCAACATTCAATAATTAATCTTTTTCCCATGAAAACTCATCGACCAGTCCGTTTTTTTTCTCTTTCATCTTTTTGTAACACTTGGCAACGTGTTTAAGATAATTTATCGACTTCTTACTTCCTTCCTTAATTAATTTTCTATCTCGAAAAAGTGTAAATTATTCCGGTTTACTGGGAATCGACGAAAAAGAAAAACAAAATACAGGTTGAACGGAAAATGTTGTCGCGATTTCTGATTATATAATACACGTTATTAACAAGATGAAAAAATTAATATTGTATTGAGTAAAAAAAAAGCGAGTGAAAAAATTGCCGATAGACAAGAAGATAAATTGTAAAAGGGTCAACTGATTTGATTGTAATCTTCTGGGGCTCGGGGATGAAGAAAAAGGGATTGAAAAAAAAAATTCGAATCGAGCAAGCTTTTTAGGTAATCGCGAATATTACTATTGGACGTGAGCGCGATTCTCGGTTTTAGTCGAGGTCAAAGATATCCCGGATTAAATAGACTCAGTACACTTGTTGCTCGGCAGATTTGGTCGCTTTTTTTTCTCTCCCTCCTTCATCTTCGGATGTTCTTTGAAAAAAAGCCCAGTTTTCTGGTTTTATGATAAAACAAACAGTGACCGAGCATTGGCGCTCAATTAATGAACTGTGTTTAGCACCGGTACGGATTAAACTCACCGAAAACGTTTTTGGATTTATTGTCGTGAAAAATACACGGGCGATTGAATTTTTATTAAAAATAATCGCGCAAACGAGAGCGAAATGCAATAAAGAAACTCGTTAAGTTGCGATCCGATTAATGCTTTAGTAATTGATTTACATTAATCAGTTCAATTTGAGCGCCACCGAATTCAATGGACGAACAAAGAAACGAACAAATTGGCATAACAGAAGTAATCGCCCGGTGGATAAATAATGTTGTTTAAATAATGATTAATCAAACGATTTCGAGGCAGCGACACGGTGTCTGCAACGGCTTTTTGCGGTGCGATGTGTGCTCTCTCCGTAGATATATAGTTTAAACGCTTGCGCTTCGTTAGCGAGACGTAATGATTATTCGGTTATGGACTCACGTGTATAATTTAATAACGATCCACCGTGGTTAGGCGTAACAATGCTGCGTCATCGTTCTGTTCGCTGATGATGACGCTCTTCGCGCGTAATCGGTCGTTACGCACGATGACATGCGTTTACTGTGAGACAGCGAGTGCTGGTTATAACGCCTCGTAACTTTGTTAACGTTCCATTGAGATCCTCGTTGCTCCGCCATCACTTGCCAATTTCGACACCGACGCCAATACAGTATACGTTTCATCGATTCTAACCACTGCGCGACAATATAATTGTCAACTTTGCTCGTGACAAATTTTCACGTGTTTTTTGTACACTGTTTTGCAATTTTTTTATACATTTCACTATCTTTTTGTTCCTATACACTTTCTATACACCAGTATGCAATTTCAAACAAACAAAAACATCGTTCAATATATTGTAAACATAATTTCAAATTTATACAGAGATATATTAGATTGATCAGAGATTGGAGATATCTTGAATTGAAACACTTAAACGCGGATGATTATCAATTGATGTTATCAAGTTGTTTTGAAATGTTTAATTGGAAATGAAATTTGTATATCGGATTTTTAGTGATGTAATTGTTGTTTGAAATTGCGTAAGAAATATTTGGCATTGGAAAAGGGAACAATGAGTTTCTGTATGATACAAATTTGTATAGAAAAACAAAACATCGATTGAAAGGCGTTCTGTGAATGTTGAACGCAATCGCGCAGCGAGATCTTTTACGCGAGATGCAAGTAAGTGCATGGAATCAATTACCGGTGACTTTCTCCGAGTGGGCGATCGCGGTGTGTTTTCCGCGTTCGATTATCCCACACGTGGTGCATTCGGTGCGATATTTGTATCCGTGCAACAGCGGTTCGTGTCACTTCTCTAATGACCAGTATACGGGTCGTACTGGTGACTTAATATGGATATTGATTAAATGATACGAGTCACGATGCAGAGAGTGTGTGTTTCGAAAAATTGAAGCGTGATGAATGTGTGGGCCGCCTATGCGAAGGCTGATTTCGTGACACTTATTCGCGCTGACACGTGACATGCACTGAAATGAAAAAAAAAAGGGAGGAAAAAGGAATGAATCATTGTTTCCCGCGATCGAGCTGCAAATTAATTAACGAAGCGTGTTTTTTGGGGCAAAAAAAAAACAATTTAATTCGCAAAATTAAAAATAATGTTTCACGTGGGATGGTGAATTAGTTAGAACTTATTAGGACGCTGAGTGGGTAATTATGACACATTGGGTAACATGACGCACTATTAAAATTAAGCACGCATAATTTATTCGAAACAATTTTTATTTCAGTTTCAAATTTTAATTTTATTTTTTCAAAAAAATAACAAATTTATTCGAGTGTCAAAATCACCCCACTTTGTCAGCATTATCCCAACTGTTCATATTATTTTTCCGTTAGCAATTTATGTCTTTGAAGAATGCGGTCTGTAATAAATAATTGATGAATAAGGAATTATTGAGAAAAACAAAAAAAATATTGGCAAAAGGTTTTTTTTCGTGAATTTGAAATTGAAGGGACAATCACATGTACGAAGTTAAGCACCCCGCGGCGATAGGCGTGATCAAGCCGAGCAGATATAAGAAATCGCTCGGAAAATTGGCTTATTCCAATTGAACGATCTAATGCTGACAAACGATGTCAACGGAACTGCCAAAATCTCGCAGCTCTCAATAGGTTCTGATCTATTTCTCTTCTCTTTATCGCAGGTCGCGGCGTGACTCTTGCCAACTAACGAACGACATTCCGTTGCAGCGGCGGTTGTGGGCTGCTTTTCATTTCGTCCTGAAACAAGGAGGATGAAACTGGAGAAAAAGAAAAGGTGCGAGAAGGACAGAGGAATTGCAGAACGCGAGCGAACGATCAAACGAGAGAGATGACCGAGGCCGTGACCAATCTAATCTACGATCGAGATTGCATTGCAACTTGTAATCGAGCATTATTCTTCATTCTGTCAGCTGGGGTCAAAGATACTCGAATACGTTTAGCGCGTTCATCCATTTTGAGATGCAATTACCAAGTTTTCAGGCGAAATTACAGACCAATCTGAACGATTATGACACGGCGATATTTCGTCGAATGTGTTTAATTAAAAGGATATGCGAGATCGGAAATGATCTAATAAAGATGAATATACGTGATTATACCCACGGCCGAACTATTCGATTTATGATCATGTTGTTGGAGCGAATCGAGTAAAACAATAATTAGAATAAGAAATAGCCAGAGGTTAGGCAACAAATTTATGGATATAACTTTTTCGCGATTCGCAATTTCGAGCATGATTTTTTGATCATTCAATTAAACCGCAGTCATGTTTAATAAAGGAACGGAAGCAACGATTATTTCTGTTGGCAACGAAAAAAAAAAGAAGAAAGAAAAAACTGTAATTGCGGAAATGGGGGAAAAAGTATAATAAAAAAAATACTGCATGGAGGTCTCTTAATTGCCATCTGTGAATACTTTGGAGGAAACCGAAAGTGGCGGTAAAAATGATTCATTGGAATTTTCATGGTTCAACTTTACGATTTCTCCAAACTCGGGTAATGGCACTGCTTATTTTCTTTTTCCCAGGACACGAAATGGTGTTTTCCAGATATACGTATACATATTTATTCGCAGAAATCGTCTTTCGGACTCTATCACGCAAATAAATTGTCTTTGGGTTTTCCATTAATATGCTAATGCGAAAGATGTTTAAACGAAAAAGAAAACGATATCATAAACTGTTTTAATCTTACTTTCACAATTGCAAGGGGTTCGTGGTAAATCATCACGCTTGATCATCTTACCTGCAACAGAGAACAAAAAAATTGCGAGTTAATAAAAGCCAAAAACACATTAATATTTATAGCATAATAGTCCATCAAGACTGGTTTGTTTCGAAAATCGTCATTGTACGCGTTTATCATCCCGCACATAACTGACACCAGCATCCCATTTAACGTGTATAATCTCACGATGCAGGCGAAATATTAGATTTTATTTAATTTCGTGGAATCATTTATATAGCTTTTTTTTTCAGGCCCACTGAAATGCCATCGGAAGAATGCATGCTGCCAGAACGTCTGCGCGATTACGAGGTGTCCAGGTGGCTCATAAAATAGTCGTTAGACCCACGTTCGCCGTGCTCAAGGATCATGAAACACCTGCGCTGCGACTTCACGGACACTTTCATTGCTCTACATTTGTTTCACCGCCGTGAAAATCGCAATATGAGGAAACACGAGTCCGACAAGAAACGACACCACGCTAGATTTATATCTCAATCATGAAATAACCCTCTTAATACGGTGCAAATACCAAACAATAACGGCGCAAATTACTTTCTCACAAAAGAATTTCAATCAACCAAACGAACAAAACAAAAAAAACAAAAGAAAAACATAAAGTACGTTACAAAAACGAACGTCAAGTTTTGTTTACTTTCAAAGTTGCACGATTACATTCTTGTTTAATGAGTGGAAAACTGTTGAGACAAATATTATAATCAATCATTTGTTTGCAGATATGTTTTGACACTCGGATGCAGTTTGAACGGGACAAAGTCTTGGAACAGCGAAGAGTTCTTTCTTTTGATAGAATCAAAAGGAGAGTAGCAGATCGCAGTGCCCAGAGGACCGTTAGGAATCAAATTTCAGAAGAGGAATGAGCGCGGTCGAAGTAAGAAATGGGACTTCCAGTCGGGTGCTCCCGAATGGGCCAGCCCATTCGGGAGAATCCCCAGGCCCACCATGGGATAGTGTGCCAGGCTATCGAAAAATCTTTGTCTCTCATTCTTCGTTGGAGAATAGATCGGCCTTATTGTCCGATTGACCGTGGGTACACCCACGAGTGCATCGCTAATGCAAACGGCACTCGTCGTCGAATGACTGCGTCTTGTGGAACAGAGCACCATACAAATTCGAGTGAGTATCCTGTGCCTTTGAAACCGCAGAGCCAATAATCGAATCGACAGCTGGCTCTGGCGCTGCAAAAAGAAAAAGCCCCGATGTCTCCTTATTGTGGCGTCGCATTTTTTAGGCCGAAAAACACGCGTGCGCGTTGGATTTGTGTGATTAGTATGGGGTCCCGAATCAGACTCAATTCTATCCCCATAAATCAACAATCTCATCTCCTCCTCGACACTTTTAATCAGCGAAATGTTTGAATAACAGTTAGAAGCATAATAAGAAGGGTTAAACGTCGGAGAAAATATGTAAAGAAGCGATCCCACCCACAGTGAACTCTCGTTGCCAACCATGACTGGCAGATATACAAACATAAATATTCTTTATGCACTACGGTGTCGGAAAGAACAACAAATGATCATTATAACTTCTAACTATCGTTTGTCCAATCAGCTCGCTTATAGAACGTCAATTAAAGTGGAATTCCCAGAATGTAAATTGTTGACTGTTATTGTTATTATTTCATCTTTTTCTTTTTCTTCGCCGATCCTTATTTTAGCGATGATCAAGTAGAGAATGAACCCTGTGATTTCATCATGGAGCGTTCGTCTCAAATTTTTTGATGAGAGGATGGTTCGTTCCAACCGCAAACGATAGAAAAGATAAATAATTGATGGAATGAAGATTATTTAATGAAATGAAGAAACGATGAGAAATGAAAAGGTGTCCGAAAATGATTGATTGCTGATTAAATTGGATAAGACTGAATCTCAAATGGTTGCTGAATAGGCTAAGGTTGTTTCAATTATGATTTATAGAAAGTTTGACATTTTTTTCTGTCTATTGGTAGAGGATAAAAAAAACACTGATCTCCATAGGGAATTTGGGTTTTGAAACGCGCGGCCAAAGGGAGGCATTAAAAATCTGTACATTAGAATTCACGGAACCGTCACGATGAACACGTTCAATTTAATTCTAATCATAGCAGAATAGCCTGGGAGTTGGGACAAAAAATTTTTTGATAAAATTAGGCACAAACGGGGAGAATACAAATTAAATGAAAACACGCGAACAGGATACTGGTAATCAATTAATTTTGAATTCTGAGAATGTAATTCAAGCCTTTGTTGTTGAACCCTTCTCAGCGTTTGACGATGCACGTGTTAGTCTGACCCGATGACTTCATTGTAAAGCGATCGTCTCCAGTTTTCGAGGTGCGGATAAATTAAGACGACCGCAAAACGCTACAAAGCAACAGCGGAAACGACGGAGAATGAAAAATGAGGAATTAGAGAGACAGAGAGCGCGGCGGACCTTGAACGGCGTGCGAGCGAGACGACGAGCGTCGGTTGGACAGAGAGGCCCGTAAGAAAGGAGGCACGAGCAACATTGGAGGTTAAGACGCTGTCCTGCCAACAGGTGGTGGCAGCCTCACTCCTATCTCGCGGCGTCTCGCTCGCACCTTTTCGTTTTCCGTATAGCTGCAGTCACGACGATAACCCGCGGCGACACCCGATAAAACCGGGTTGCAGCTAAAGGGGCGAAGCGAAGGTTAGCGCGGGGTTGAGGAAAGAAAACATCTCGAGGATAATCGGCCGTTCTCGGAAAAGGAAACGGAGTCACACCTCAGCCATGCTAATTCATCATGCCGGGGCAAACGAGTGGCATTTTGTAACCAAATCGAGCGTCGATAATGAAATGAATTATTTATCCCGATAGAAAAAGTGTCGGGGTATGTATAATTTATACACCGGCCATCTCGCACTTAATGATGCCACAATTTTAAGGTCGCGTCGGCGACGCTCGATCTCACGAGCGAACTGGATCGACGGGTTCTCACAAGTTGACCGGACTCGCAACCTTTGACCTCTGAAACTTGTGCTCAACAAGAATAACGAGTTTAATGTCTGCATTATATATTATCCCGAGCTATCTCGTACGTATTTGGACAGAGCAAAAAAAATAATAATAAATAAATAAATACTTATTCGGCTCGCGATAAAATAGAGCCCATACTTTTTTAAATGGATCTTTGTATATGTTTTTTCGTGGACCAAAATCTTCCCGGGGGATGACAAATTGAATCGAATTTTGATTCATTTACCAATACCCGAACTCTAGTCGTGATTCATAGAATAAACAAAAAATTTTCAATCAATTTCGGAATGCATACGAATGTTGAAAGAAAAAATCCAATTATTTCAACTAAAACCCGTCCACTTCGAAAATGGATTCACAACGTGATTCCGGATTCGCACATTCGAGCGATTCTCACCGCGCGAAAACTTTTATACCCCGCGAGTCGAAAATTTTGTTTTCTTTTTTTTCTATTTTCCTTCCAAGTTGATTCAATGTATCTTAAAATCAAATACCCGCGGGACCTTTTACGAAACTTTGCCATCGCGAGCACATTGCGAATTGTTCACTCCAGACACGTCCGTTGGCATTCGAAATTTATCGCCATTCATTAGCCGCATATATTTTGTCGATCAATCATAATCAACGGCTTGCAAAAATAAATAATGGTGTTAGTGTCTAATCACCTTGTTATTGAGTGTGTACAACCACTGGCGAAGCTATATGCATGTATATACACTGTACATTCACAATTATGCGCAATTGTCTCCCATCGCGATTGTCGAGTTAATCAAATGAGCGTATTCCAATGAATATGTATGATATCGACGTCTATGGATTGTAATCGACTCTCAAGATGTTGGGTACGCAACGTGCAGCTGAACACGAAAAAAAAAAACCCCCGCCAACTTTCGTCATCGCTCGTTACACGCGGTTTTCTCGAAACGTCGCTTCTTAAATGACACTCCACAATTTACGTCCTTGTACGGATTATCATCAGTATCTATCGGTTTTAACGAACAACATTCAGACATGACTGAAACTGTCATTTGGCCATTACAATAGGAAAATTCAATTCAAAATTGCACGATCGGGAAAAAAACATTCTTATCGCCCAAGGTTTTTCCTCTGAATGAACAATTTTGATATGACAAAAATTGTGCAATCTCAGAATGGAATAATTCAAGGAGCGAAGGTTTCAAGTATGTATAAATGGGAATATATATATCCAACAAATGAAATATAGCGAATGATGTATATTTTATATAACTATAATGTTTACTTTTACGGGCACTTTTCTCGTTAAATGGTAATGCCAGCGAAAAAAGGGATATTTTTAGTATTAGATAATGCAAAAAAATACCAAAGCAGGAATAAAAGCGTCGCTACAATTCGTACGAATTCGTTTTAATGCCGCGTACAGGGTCGCATCGGAGCTATCCGTCGAAGAAGCACTGGAAATGGAGCTTTTATACGAAAGCACTCCATATCACTTTATTTAAGATTTACCCTCTCGCCCGGCCCTTTCAACCCCCAACAAGACTCGTCCATTTCGCCAGTTCACTCTCTCACCTACCCACTCTCCCGCTCCCCGGCGACGTCTCTCTTCTTCTCTTCTTCTTCTTCCTGCTCTACTGAGGCCCCTCTCAACTCCCGCCTGGCCACCCATTTCGTGCCATTTGAGTAACTCGCCTATTCTTAAGCGCGATCCTCGATTCCTTCTTCGGACATTTCTTGGCTCTTTTACGCACCCGTACTCACTTTATTTATTCCTTTTTTAACAAGCGTTTTAGTGAATGTATTTACAGATAATCCGAAATATTTTACATGCGAGTATATACTATGGATCGTGCACGCGAATCCACACGAAAACTTCGAGACATCCGCGCAATTCAACCGATAGTAAGAGTTTTTAGTAGTTTTTCGCATTTAAATTTGTGTACACTCAAGGCTATTTCGATCGCTCGCAAAACGCTACTCTTTAAACTGATGGGATCAACATTTTTGGTTTTTCATTTTCATGTACAGTAACTGCGATAAATATCTTTTATCGTTTGTCTTGTTTTTCTCAAAACTGATTATGATTGGAAAATTTGTGAAAAAAATTAATTCATCAAAAAAAAAAAAAAATGCGAGTTGATTAAAAAGTATAAATAAATTAATGACTTTTAACTGGTTGTTGAAATTGCAATAAATTTAATATCGCAGTGCCAAAATGAGAATGAAATTATTTAAAAATGATATTAATTTGCTTTCGTACTCAGAGGGTAATATCATTTTAATACGTTAAAAGCTGCTGACGTGATTTCAATAAAGCTGTGATATTAAACGCGAAATGTAAAAAGTGTAATAGTGTATATATTCTACTTATAACTTTGCATCAGATACAAAATTTTTCTGTATGCTTTTGTGTAAAACGGCTTTTGAATGTTATATTTTCAAAAATATCTCTGCGATATTCGAAACAAAATATGAATCTTTTTTTTTTATTTACAACATGAAGCATTTACTTAGATAATATATTGATCGGTTATCATTTTGTAACTAATTATATGATAACGAGTAATTACACGTATAATTTTTTTTGAGGATGAATTGGAGTTGTAGATTAAACGCTCGCAGATAGGAATATAATGATATACGAAACAAAATAGCACAATTTAATGTGTGAATATGTATTAAAACGAGTGAGTCATATTTTCCGTGCATTTTGTGCGATTCATCGTACATGTATTATGACGCTGGTAATAATGGAACAGTTTTTATAGTATATGTTCTTACATGTCATGTCACATTTGTTGTTTTTCGGTTTTTTCTTTTTTTTTTTTTTTTGTTGAAAGAGCTCTAGTAAATTGAATCAGATTTTTCCGTTCCAAAATCAAGGACACAAATTAATAATCATTTTATTATTGTTTACATGTTAAAAATCATCTTTTTCGTATAATTAATAATTATATACTTATTTTTTAGTGAGGAAAAAAAAATGCAGAAAGTTTTGGCACAAAGTTATAAATTTTCAAATCAATAATCCGAACTGCGGAGCCTATTAATAAATGCGCCATAAATAATGAGGCGGTATATAAATCTATCTAAGATCGCCCGTTTCCTCTAAACTGCCGTGCACTTGCTCGTCGCAAACTCAAATCTCGATAACTATACGGTGCAGCTGAAATTTCAAATAACATTATCTCCGTGCATTTAACTTCATAAAGCCCACTTTACTTGCCGCCCTCTAACGAGAAAAGCTGTTAAAGTAATTGATTCATAATAACTGACTCTTATTCAGCATAAAACTCATAATCTGCCGATTACTTTTTGAATATAAAGACGTCTAGTTTTTTTGCACTCAGCGACGCCGGACGCGGCTCAATAAATCGTCCGCTACAAACCGAGAGCGCGCGGCGTTTCCTCTTCCACAAGAAACAAAAATGGCCGTGTGATTTCTTTCTTTTGCGTTGTTCTTGTTCTTTGACGAATAATAGCGCTTCTTTTGCTGCGCCCGAAATCGTCCGCAAACGTGTAGCCTTTGATCGTCTGCATATATAAATTACATTTCGCCCGATATATATTGATGCGATCGCAGGATGTAACGTCTCTCGATGCCCTATCAGGTCGTCGTGTAGGACCCCCCCCCTCCCTCCTCTCGCTCTCTCCCGGTCCACCCGAGAAACTTTTTGTCTTGATCGTCATCTTGTCTTTGTGTTTTCGATCTAGAGAGCGTCCTCGTCGCGATCAAGCGAAGGGCCTTGTGGCCGCGCCGAGCAAACCGGTCCGTCTGGTTCCCCCTCTCCGTGGTTCGCGCCCCCACCTCCGAGACCACCTGCTCGACCAACGAAACCCTTTGGAACCGACAACGCCATATCATTAAATTTATTTGAATTCGAACGCGTTCGTCCTGGGTTCGCGCCTGTATTTCACATTTCTGGTCAGACACCATTTAGCTGGTGTGTGTCTCCTCGAAAATGCCCCGTACGACCGATATTAATGCGATTTTATCGTTTGATTTACGAGCCGGCGGATCGAAGCGTGTTATACATGCTCGCGACTATGAAAAATATCTCTATTATCGATGCGAATCTTTCAATGCAGAACGAAAGAATTTAGGCTGCGGTCTTTCAGGGGTTCGAGAGGGTGCACTCAAACCGACCCGCAGCGCTTTTTGTTCGCTTCCTCCGTACGACTGGCCAGGTCTATTGTTCGATAAACGTGTATTTAGGATGCACTATAGTTCTTGAGCGAATTCTGGTCCCGGGCTTTTTCTACTGGGAATTGAAAAGTGAGACAGTCAGGTGAGATGTTAAATGGGTTTATCTCTCAAGATAAACTTGGCTCTGTTTGGATCGAGTGCACGGTTCTGCTTTCAATTTTCATTTTACAACTATTCCTCAGCATTTTGATTTCATTTTTCTTACGCTTTATTATTCAGAGCGTGACAATTCGAGCCAACATTCCTCGGATGTCATTATTTTTCCCTTTTTATTTATAACAAAACAATGATGTACGCTGACTGGTCGTTTTTCGCGTTGGATTTAATTGACATTGATTAATGGGTTTAATTAAACGAAATGTCGACCGAGAAGTGTCTTTTACACAAGAAGAGAGAGAGAGAGAGAGAGAGAGGGATCAACAACACCTTTTAAGAACTAGTTCTTTGTGCAGCGGCGGAGGTGCCGGGACTCCCATGAAGATCAGGCCATTGTCTAATTTTTGCTTTTGTTGGCTGATAAGACCACGCGGTCCGTTCCGTTTTCAGACTCAACGTAGCGCAGAGAATTACGCCTCGTTATTCACGCCAGGTTAGCATAAGATTTGCACGCTGCATTCATATAGCTGTTATGAAACTATTCTATTAACGTAAACATCTTTTTAAACTAAATGATAAGAATGGTTTCGAAAAGTCCGTGACAATATAGTTAGAAACTAAATACATGTTCACATAAACTCACACATACAAACAATAAATTTCTAAATGTGTTTCAAAATAAACATTTTTGCAATGTAACCAGAATTCTTTTATAATATGTACAAAAACTACCTTAAAATATATACCATTTATTACTGTTTTTTTTTTTCAGGTTAAATATCAAGTATAATATTGTTTGCCACCTGAGGTTGGATTTGAAAACCAAAATACATAATCCTGTTGAAAGAGTTTACTGGATGCGATTTATTTTAAAAACATTATTCGTTCGTTCCATAAAAGTGAAAAAGTCAACGGAAAATGTTCTAAACAAAGTAGAAGATTTTGCAGTGTTTATAAGGGGGTATAGCTAGCTCGTAGCTGAAAATAACACAATGACAAGCTCGCGGCGCATGTATCATTCTTGCGAAGATTTAATGTTTATTTCCTGCGATGCCGAGACACACGGGGGAGGCTATCTCTTTAACTCGTGAAGATAACCAGGAATCGTGCCGCGTGTCTTGGCAGGCTCCTCGTCGCGGCGAGCGGGACGCTGCGAATTCATTAAGTCACTGATTTACCGGTGACTTCCGGTGTAAACGAAATTACATTGCCACACTGATACCCGGCGGGCGTAGCGCGCGCCGCGGCTGCTTTCATTTCATGAGATATTCGCGGGGCAAAAATATGATGGCTCCCCGTATTTAATACCTATTCATACATACACCGCCAACCACCCCCATGAAAATTTATTGCGTGTCGCGAGTCCGCAAACTTTTTTTTGTAATATTTTTATCTCCCGTTCACTTTGTACAACTTTTGATTATGTACACACAGTCCGGGTAATTTGATTTCACTTGCCACGTGGCTTTGTCGGCCACTCCACGCACAATCGATTGAAGTGCATTTCGCTCGGGTCGGACGTTCATTCTCTGTTTGACTACATTTTTCATCCGCATCGAAATCAATTGACTTGAATTGAACAAAGAAGGCAAGAACGCCTTGGGAATTAATTAAAAAGTATTTCATCCCTTGCGCGGGATATCGCGCGAGGTGTCGCACTCTGTGACTTGCGGAGGAAACGTCGCCTTAAACCGTTTTTTGATAGCTACAAGCTGAAAAATGAAAGAAAGATGAGAACACGAGAGGCCTGCGAAGCCCGGCCGAAAAGAAAACTAAACTCATTTCCGAGACATTAACCAATTAGTTTTTGCACAAGGTCGTCAGTACCCTTCAATTAGACCTAACCTGCCCCCACAGTGTGGTCTCGTTACCACACCGGCGTTCAGCTTTGAGCAACCCTCCTGCTAAACGACTTATCTTCCTAAATGAGGTTTCGAAAAATGACACCAGCCGTTGTACTTTTGGCAACGGAGAAAGTTGTCAATGACAATAATTAACACCGTCTAAGCCCGGGCCAATGAAAATTCTCACTCTCCACATCGTAATTAAAAACTGAGCTGAAATTGCGAAAATTTATAGCAATTTTTTTTACCTCATTCCCCCGCAGAGGAATTCAATTTGCAAACGAATTTGATGAATTTGGCCGGAGCATTTAAAAGGTGATTGTTAAAAGGACTGCAAATGGGTATTCCGTTGCGGAATGAAAAATGGAATTACCTGACTCATTACCGAATTAGCATGCAAACAATCGAACAAATTGTAACGCGATGAATTCGCGGCCGAGTGCACGTGGGTTTGTAATCGGAGGGAGATAATCAGCTGGCGGTGCCGCCTAATGTCGTAATTCGCGGTACGTGTTTTATGTAAATATTCCGCACTTATCAATTTCGTGGCGCATGTACGGAGCGGAGGGCGACGGCATGGGGGTTGCCTTTGTACTTGTGTATCGACTCATACGGAAGCATGGTCGGCTTCCGATCTAATATCCTGCAGAAAACGCGCACGCACTCACACGCGCACACACGTATACATATCATATTGTTAATCTCAAAACCGCGTCTATAAGAATCCACTTAATGAAATTTCCGTCGGACCAGCGAGCAACCCGCTCCAATTGGCCGGCGCTGTCAGAATGTCTCCCACCCGCCCGTTGCCCAAGGGTGGCATTGTGGAACAATTAATAATGTCATATTGCGCCCTCTTAGTCTCATCTCTCCCTTTTCTCCGCCGCTTCTATTTCCTCCCTTCTCTCTAACTTTCTCTAGCCTCGCGGCTCTCGAACCACCCTCCGAACTACTATGGCGCCCCTTAGCCAGGGGTGCTTCATATACTGGGCGATACAAATTCAGCCGCTACGTCAATACTCTTCTGCTATTATCAAAATATCAAATACCTCAAAATTCACCGATTTTTTGATCTTGTGTAATTGTAAATTGAATATATACATTCTAACAATATCCATCGTTATATTGTAGTGTACAAAATGTTTATCGTTGATAAATTATGCAAATTGAAATTTGATTTTGATTATGTATGTTTTTTGAAGATTACAATTTGGTGCGTGAGATTTCACTTGTTGTGTTTCAGGAAAGATTGTCTTTGTGGAAGAAGAGGTTGAAAATCGATTAATCAATCGGCCGAGGTTGTGATTTCTGGAACACCCGATAGAATGTTTCTGCGTGGCACGTTCGTCGTAGAGACAGCCGAAGCAACCTGCCCTCCCGGTTCAGTAAAGGGTTTTGTGAATATTACATTCTCTTTATTTAAACTAACCTTACGTCGGGCCTCACTTACACACAGTAACAATATATATCTGAACGCCAGGCACACCAAGGCTGTCCTATAATTAATTTCAGCAGTCACTACTAATTAAAGTTCTGACTCCTCCTTTTTAGCAAAGCTCATTGAAAATTCAAAAGTATCAAAACTGCCTGATAAAATGTTTAATAAACGTGAATAAAAAAACAGGAATCGTACACTATGAGAGACATGATTCAATAAACAATGCGCTTAAAAATTATTATTATCAACAAAGTTTTGGAATCCAATTGAATCAACGCTATTGGAAAATGCGTTATTGATGTGCAATAAAATGCAAAATATTTTTTGCAGGCAAATGTGAAATCATGATCGATCGTCGACTAATTTGTTGATGTGAAAAAAAAGAAGATATCAATCGAAAACAAATTAACGTTTTCTGCACAGCAGATGTAACTTATATTTTTTTCATTGGTTTTTGAAAATTGTTTACCAAATTAAATGAGATTTTTGACATTTCAGTACAGAATAGCAGTCTTTAAAAAAAAATCATTACGTTTGACTATCATTAAAATTGTATTCAAACGGGGATACAATTTTGATCGAATAAAATTTTTTAACATGGCATCAACTAAATTTGATAATTTTGATGAAATCAAGTTCTAAGAAGGACCAATACCAATCGACCAAACGGTAAATGGCATACAGGCATCGTAAAAATTTGAATTCAGTCTTTTTACAGACATGGAAAAAAATGAAAACCCGGTGTAAATCAAATTAACGCGTTGGCGTTTACGACCGAGCGGTGATAATTTTGTTGCGTCCGGTGGATTTTTGCCGGAAAAGCCGAAGGCGCTGCATTCCGACCGGAAGACAACGTGTTGCGTTGTCAATTAGCGACCTGGTCGACTTTTTACGAGAGGCCGGGGTCGCAGCGCACAAGCGCCTGTTTACAACCGAAGAAAATCGGTCCCTACAGTCGAAGGGACCTGCCGCCACCAGCACCTTTGCGTCCAAGATTTACGGCGATTCATTTTTTGCCGCCCAAAGTGTTCTTGTATTATCCCCCGCTGCAACTGAAAACCTAACGTGTATATTTGTTATCCCGGATGTGTGAAACAGGCATGAAGTTTCCAGGTCACATTGTAATCGTCAAAAATATTCCTTCCACACCGGTCGAAACCATTAACATTTCTAATTGAAAAATAATTTTCACCTGTTATTTTACCTCAATTAGTAATTCAATTGTTTTGGTATCCAAAAACCATTTAAACGTCTTTTTATTGATTCAAAAGTATGAGTTAAAATGCAAGAATCCATTTCAGGACACATATCGCGGAAAAAGTCGTTCTCACCGTCGGAATTCTAAATGACTCAGCGTGTGGAGCGTTATCGTACTTCCGCTACATTAACACATTCGTCAGGTTCGTTTATCGTCAAACAACATAAGCCAAATGTCGCATTAAAATAAACGCCATTAGAGGGGGATGATGTCGAGCTGATGTATGTATTTAAATAGCGAGAAAGTAGATGCTAGCGTCTTTTTTTTTTCGCGACAGTCACTGTTGAATTCGTAGATTCATTCGGCGCTATAAAAACTTTGTCAGCACGCCAAAGAGCCAAACTGGAGAATCCTTCGACCGAGGAGAAAAAACTGCGTTTGTTCATCTACTTGAATTCACATGTACAAGTTGGTTCTCAGTGGTTTTTTATAGAAGTCGACGAGGTGCAACGGAGACGGCGATATCCCGTAGAGAAAAGGAAGGGAATTCCATGGTGGGGAGCAGGAGAGCCTTCTTCCCTCTTCAGGGGAAGGAGAAAATGAACGCTGGTAGACGCTGGCTAATTAAAACCGTGGATGGTAATTAATTAAGCGAACGTCTCAGGGAGGACCTAGAATTCGAGACGGCCAGGGGTTCTCATTCTGCAGCAGCGCGCCGATCGATATATCGCACCAAATCGACGACGCCACGTGCCTTCATAGACAGGGACACGCGCTCGCCTCAAAAATGAATCTACAGACACGTTTTCGCAAATCACGTCACTCCACAACGATCATCCGGATTATTTCAATTAAAGGGCCGATCAATGTGGCCTATTATGCGGAGTCAAGCGCTCGTGTAAGAATCATTTCTCGAGCTGTTCCACGCTGAATTGCGATCCGGCGTGACTCTGAGCTGACTAAAGACAAAAAATTGTCGGAATAAACTTGGTGAACGCAGTTCGTACAAAACGTAGGCTATTAATAAGTGATTTTATTGCTTCTGCCGGAGATTTTAATTTAGATAAGTAGATTTTCAGTTGTAATCATGAAAATGTTTTTTCAATTACGCGGATTACTTTATGGAAGGGTACGAGAGTGTGAGGTAGCAAAGGTGTTTGCTCGGTATAGAATTTCATAAAAAAAATTCACTTACTGCTGCAATAAAGATTGTTCAATACAATGATTTTCTCAGAATGCGCTGGGTAAATTTTAATTCCGCATTTTTCAATTTCGTATTATATTTTGTGGCGCAATAAATTTAATTTGTTTTGACAACTTTCGCTCTGGCAATTGGCTCGCCAGATGTTTGAATTACCCGAATGGTTACAATAGCGTTTCGTTATAAGAACATAAAATTGAGACATTTTTCATGATGAAGTGATCAATGCCGATTTCCTGCATTTCCCGTGAGCTCTGCGTCGCTCATTCCTCGCATGCCGGTCTCGCTAACAAGTTATGTAACACTTGGTGCCTTGACTTGGTGCAATTTTTCTTGCGAAATGTTACCGATGAAAAAAAACTGACACATCGCTAGAAATTCGCTCTCAACAATTCAACCCGGTACTGTTTGCCTAATTGTGATTAACCTTAGAAAATTATTGGCCTCGTGTTAATCGACTGTCCAGAGTAAAAAATTGGCCTTTTGAATGGATACGTCTAACGGTATTTTTTTTTTATTTTGATTCATGTTCGAGAATGTGATTAGAATGAGGAATCGGAAAAGTGCGCACAAAAATGTAAGATATAAAAATAAGAACATCATGAAATGGATTTGTGATGATAAAAAAGTTGAAAAAACTGTCAAGGTTTCGACTTTATTTATTATGGCGAAGCAAGGTAAAAGCAATACATTGGCGTAGTATTGTAGGAACAAAATACTTGTTTGTACAATGCAGATACGTGTACATAAAGTATAGGACAAGGTGGAGATAAGATAAAGTTGAGAAATAAATCGGCCTCGCAGTTTCGGTTTCGCAGCGACGGTTAAATCTTCAAAGTTACAAGAATTCGTTTTTTAATCGCAATGTCGACGCATAACAGGGCGAAACATTGTTTCGATTCTTATTCATGAAACTGATTTTCCAAAAATTGAAGTTTATAGATTCATATATCCTCAAATGAATAGCTCGAGGCGCGATGAGAACAACCTCTATTCTCGCAACGGTTATTGTATTTGACTTTTTTTTCAATCTATTTCCAGTTACATTTCTATATCATATAGTTTCAGGAATGTTGATACAACTCAAAGCGACTATTTATACAAAAAAAAGATAATACTACTACAATATATCGATCTCAATAAATTAATTCTGAATGTAGACCAAATGATTGCTTACATCGATTAGCTGATTAAATTTATCTGGCAAACATGGAATACTTGAGAAATCTAATACCGATTGTTGAAATAAAACTTCTGTAATGTTTCATTTCGAATATAATCTTATTATGAAAACGATAAACATCAACTACTGCATTTGTCCTAAAAAAAAAAGATCAGCCTTTTTTACCATCATTGACAGCATGTAGCCAACTACAATATACACAGCGTTACATAATTGATTGATAACTAAACTTTATTGAATAACAAGATGATGTTAACGCGGCAACATTATAACGACGAAAAAATCAGCGATTACAATTAAACTTTACGTAACATCGACGTCATGATTTTCATATTGCGACTATACAAATTTTATAAAGGTTCTGACTCGTAGGAAAAACTGGCAGGTACATCATGTATATCTACAACCTACATTGGTGTTCATTTAATTATTCGTCAATTTCTTTTTATCGCGCCTATTGTATCTAACTGGAATAAATTAAATATTTATATTGTACGATAGTGTGTCACTATATGCATAACAACTGATAAACTATACAGGTTCAATAATATTCTTAACTCGGGTCTTCGGTAACAAGTGTGTAACTACTGCATATCGTTCAATCAATCTGAAGTAATTTAGGCAAAGGGGGCCCAGTCTCGTTTCGTCAGACCGCAATCCGGCCACGATCAAGATCGAATCATGCTTCTCACATAACAATCACACTCAAATTATATTTCAATTCTTTTCAAACTTCCAGCTTGGTCAACAAATGTTCGAATACTTGGATCACGAACTCCAAGCCGTTCATGTAATCGCGGAAGATCAGCCAGTCGCGCAAATTCATATCGGTTTTTGACGCAGTCATCGACCTAATACATTCAGGCATCGCGTCCCGACCGACATCCGGTCGCAATGGAATCCCCTTTTCTATCAGGGCTACTTGAATCTCGCAAAGAACTCTGCGAAGTTGAACCTCCGTCTCTTCAAAGTGGCCGGCAAATTCCAGGCCCAGGTCTCTCTGGTCCCAAGCAATTTGCTCCAAACCAACGGCAAATTTTTGAAGATACTCATAGACATCAAGCAGAACCTGACCGAGCTCCACTTGGTCGAGAAAAGATTGTTCCAGGTCCTGACCCAAGGTTTTGGGGATTTGGACCACACTTGGCAGCCAGTCATAACGTTTGTCCTTCCAGGACTGGTGGAAGCTCTCAACATCAGCATTGAAGGTTTTGCTGATGAAATGGTCGCGAAAAACCTTCGCATGGGAAAGCGCAATTTTGGATTGCGTGATGATCAGTTGGAGCAACTGGCTGTCGCTGAGACTCTGCCCGGTCGGATTACCGGGATTCTCTTCGGTCAACTCGCACGGGTTCACCCATTTGGGCGCCAAGCTCCGGCGATTATTTTCCAAGGTCATCGTGGCCTACCGATAGCTCCTGCTATTAACCCAACTAGCCGTCAGCGCCACCTGTAAAAGTAATTAAAACACTCATCACGGTCAAAACCCCAGAACCGCAGTTTCACGCTTGGTAAAATGATCGAGGTGCGAATTCTATCTAGCCATCAGCGTTTGACTATTTTTGATTGCCTTTCGCAGCCACAATCGGATTTGACGAATGTTCTCGCGCCAATAGCGTCAACTTATTTCGCCACAAATTATTCAAATTTAATACTACTAGTGCTGCTCCATAGGACTTTTGCCATACAGCATATTCTAGTTAAGGGTATTGCCAACGTACCCCATGATGCCATCGTTTTATCGCCTTTCACGATATTTTGCCGGAGTGAGGGACGGGTTTGGGAACGATGCAGATATAGGGTCGTTCGCTGTGGGTGAACAAACTCGCGTTGCTGGTGTGTGCGTCGGTATTTGATAAAAGCCAGGGATAGCGAACCAACTCTCATTCCATAAAACCAGCGATGTCTTACATCGAAGATTAAAGTGGCTCAAAACGATCGATCCCCAAGGAATACTGTTAACAAATTCTCTATTACCTATCAGTCTGAAAGTATCGAAAGACAAGTCAGGCCGGAGTCGCTGTCAATGTCGAACTATTAGCAGAAATAACTTTGCTACGGATTAAATATTGTTGTGCACCGTTTGGATTTGTCAGACTGAAATTTACCCGCGAGATGAATCATCTGGAACGTTTGCGTTTAATCGACAAAAATCTCGGAATCTATCAGCGCCAGGATTTTCCAATGGCAAGTCACTAATTTTTGATTGCCTCCTTCGCAAGAGATGTCATCGGGAATAATTTTCAAGTGGGAAAATAAAGTTCCTGTTGCTATCAGATTTCAAGATCCACTTAAGGAAAAAATTGCGCGCGATAAACGACAAAAAGGCAAAACAGCTTTGACTTAAGGCAATAAAGACACTTTGACTTTGAAATTGTAGTTTTCGTAGAATAATTGAATACAATCAAACCTATGAGTAAGATTTTTTTTTCTATTGTTTTGAAGTGAATCAAGTATAACAGGCTGGTTTTTTTTTTTTCAAGTAACAAAAAACTGCTCTCGACGTTGTACTATGAAATGTAAGATTTTACAATAAGTGGATAGACCATGGTTGGTCGTGCGTTATAGAATTAGCAAGACTGATGGACATTTACTTCCGATTTTTCTTAGTGTGTGCACATTACGTATATGTGAAAACAGAGGGATGGCCAGAGGGCAGCTAACGTTTATAATATTAACGCTAATGGACTATATACCTTATACCTTACATCCCGTGCGCTCCCTCGCCACACTGGTCGCGTAGTTTCCAGTCTCCATCAGCACCACCTCTATACCGTTGCCACTACCACCTCTTTCACTTCAATATCAAAGTAGATACTGTATGTATAATATTCATGAGTGTATGCAAGCTAATGCACGAAGGCGCTTGGCAAAGTAATAGCAAATGGACGGAAAAGTTAGCAACAGCGGATTGAATTTTTCCGTTTGCACCCCCACCCTAACGCGGTACTTCAATCTGAGCACGATTTGTAAACCTCTCGATCGATTGGTCCGTCGCCTTTAATTTATGATAATTTGGTCCTGCGAATGTAAAAAGTCTTGAATATTACACACAAATACAAAAAAGTGGAAAGAAGGAGAGAGAGAGAGAGAAAGAAAAAAAAAGGCAAGTAGAAATGGAATACTTTTTCGTATCGCGAATAAAGTATAACATACACAACAGTTTGTGTCAAGTTGTGAATCGTAGTTGAAAACGCCGAGGCACTTAACTTTTAATTAATATTATATAGCTAATTAGCCTACTGGAGCGGGGTTTTGTATATTAATTTAATTTTCAATCTCACAGGGTAATTCTTGGCACAACGTTAGTTTTAATCAACCCTCCTCTCCCATCGTCTCGCCGCAGAAGCCCGAGCTTGAGAGGCCTGGGATGAGCGGGACTGAAAAGAATAAGCGATACGCGTGCGGGCGCGCGACTGAAAGAGACATTCGGTGAGGGCGAATAAGTGAAATAAAGAGGAATGAAATAGAAAAAAAAGGTAGAACCTCGAGTATTAACTACATGACTAATAAAAACTGGCTATAAAAACTGCCCCTTAAAACCGCCCCCGAGGTGCACCCATCTTCGCTCGTTACGCCTCTCCTACGGGTCTTGCTACGAATTAATTTTAATCAAATATTTACATTTTCATTTGTGCACCTATGTATTCGTATGCGCATATTTATACATTCAAGTATGCGCGCTGTTATTATTTCTTGTCATAATACTCATAATTAGTGCTTCACTTCGATCGTCATTAAAATAGTCGTTATTAAAACACCGTTCCACATAATCTTTCACAGTGCTGTTCTGTTTACTTATCGTTTTGTTGTTTCGGCGGTTATGACGTCTGAAAATGACGGGTCTCATAAACAGACACGTCGAATTGATATAGGTATATGCACCCACGTTAACAAAATATCTTAGCGTTTCCAACTACAGAAGCATATTGATCTGTTTGAAAATGAACCAAATATTACGCTCATTTGTATTTCGTACACTCTTTTTTTTTCATATTCCGTGCAATTTTCAACATTTACGACAATCACATTTTTGCGATTGTAATCGTCCATCAAACAATAATTATTAATTTTATTTTTTTTACTGTCTGTTTCATTTGATTGATCCCTTACAATTTAAAAGTTTTTTTTTTTTCAAATTAAATTTGTTGTGTCAATTATACTCGACATGACTCTACAGTCTACAAACAACTTGTAATTCAATTGAAAAATCTAGTTCACGTATCAAATAAATCAAATATGACTTCTGTCCCACGCAAAAAGCGATGTGTTACGTGCACTTTCTGATATCCGGCCGGAGCGTTCATTTTCACGTGTGTTCGCGGTTGCATACACAAAACACGACGGCATAACGAATTTAAACAGCCGCGCGATTATGACAGCGTAATTACAAAATTCATAATAATTTTCACACGTACCGATATTGTCGTTTGGAATGTTTTAATTGCTTATTATTTGCCGGCGAGACTAATAACATTAATTGTACATAATCGGCGCGTGCTTGATTTCGCGTTATTTTTGTTGCGCGACGGCTATAGCTAATAAATATTGACGAATTAAAAATAATCCCACCGGCAAATGAGAGCGCAACACCGCGTCGACTTACAGTTCGAAACAATGCCTCGGGATTATTGATCAAACAAAATTCTTTTACTGCTTGATTACTTTTAATAAGATTCTTATAACAGAGGGGGATTTCCTTTTTCGCACCGAAAAGTAATTTACGGACTATCACTTTTTCGCTGCAGGTTAAATCGCGATGGCTGAATTTTTTAACGCACCAGCAATATAAGTTTGAAATTTGATTCACCCTGAATATTGTATCCTGAGAAAATAGGGTACAGTTTTATTGTGATTTGTTAACACAACACTTCATCTAGACAAGCGCTTTTTATTTTTGCACTCCAACGACATGACTGATGTTTGCGGAACAAAAGTTGTCGCGCCTTTCTTTTTTCGGTAGGTGTTATTATACGTGACGCTGTTTAAATAATACTTGATCTTTTTTCATTCAATTTTTTGTTATCTCGGAAACTGCAGATCTATTATTGCATGCTTGAAACGACGTTACTTTGGGTACTAAATGAATCATACTGAAAGTTTTGCGACAAAGTTCTCATAGATATTTTGTTATTTGAGTGATACTTTCTGATAAGAACAAAATCAATCGCCGAGATAAGAAACTTAGTTCAACTCGATGCAATTGGTCGATTTTCCATTTTTCATTGATGCCCGAGCCAGTGCATGATTGCGCCTTAATTATTCATATGTTGGCTAATAAAATATTCGAACCAAATCGATTATATTATACCTCAGCTATTTTTTCTCTTTACCATGGGCAACGAGCTTTTGATCATTCGATTGTTCATTCTGTCTTGTCGAATTTCACTAAACTGTCAGAGATTCAATTCACGCACCCACGACGCGAAACTTAAACAATTGCACAATCCCGTTTTAATTGACATTTGTTTTTATTGATCACATCAGTTAGATAAAAAAATAAACAATTAATTGACTGTTAAAAATCGTACTGATTCTTTTTTTTTCGTACACAATCAACTTATCAAATCACCACAAAAGAGAGACAATTTATTGTTTGCTGAAGAAAAATACAATTAATTTGCATATAATCTGATACGACATGTAGAGTTACGGAGCTGTTTGGTTTTATTTGTTATTTCTTTTTTGTTTGATTAGTTTTTGCAAAGTGAGAGGGAAAATCATGATCCAGATACGAGACTTTCAATACGAAAACATAATTAGCAGGCGTTCGAAGCGTTTTATCGCGCGTTTCAAAATCATCAAACATCTTACTTGAAATTATATAAATAATCGGTACGGAGATAACAGTGATTACACGAGAGTGGTTCGACGTTGTGCAATAGATACGAGAAGCGAAGGCTAAGCTGTAAACACTTGTAGCAAGTTCGCGTGTTCCTCGAGGTGAGCTGGGAATTGACAATTAAACGTTCCTGTAATATGGACGATATGATACTGCAATTCGTATGTGGATTTGGAGTGCAACGTGTGTGGCTGGGTCGATTGCCACATGCCCCGTCGATGGATCGTGCGCGTTTCACGACTCGATAAACGCCTAATTATATACGAGCGAGATCTTATCGTGGAGCACTTGTGACGATACGAGAGCTAAGCTAATTGGACGAAACGATATCGAAGAAAGGAAGAAAAAAAAAAACAAACAAAAATTCAGCATCGAAACGATTTTGCAAGAAATCGGAACAAATTGAGAGCCGATAACACAATGACATTTGCTATATACACACAAGAATAAGGAGGATGCAAAGATTTTGTGGGGTCTGATTTTTATAATTGTAATGATAAATTGGTGTGCCGAAGCCCATCAGTCGGTCGAATCAGCAATTCAAGTGTCGATAAAACGAAAAGTCCATGCGGTGTACTAATTTGATGGATTGCGCTGGATAAATTGATTCGGAATAATTGGTACAATAAATTGAATCGAGAACACGCGCGGGGATGTGTGAATTAAATTTGCCGACGTAATTTCGAATGACAAAGCCAATTAAGCGTACAACCATCGGGTATAAACATTTTGTGCGTTGCGAAAATGTTGTTTTGCATCTTGGCGGAGGTGGGCCCCTCCGACGATGACGAACAGGTGCGCGTCCCCGGCACGACGTCTCTCACTTGACGCCTTTGTCGCGAACGAGTTTATTAAAAGTAAATATGTAAATGACGCGCGTGTATTGGAGTTTGTGTGTACACGGTTACGGTAATCCGGCGTGTGTTCTTTTCTGGTATATCGGGGCGGTGTGCGGAGGGCAATATTTCGAGATTGCTGGCAGAGCGCCAGGCTACGTGCTTAGCCTACTTGTTTAGCGAGCGGAGTCGTTCGCGACACGATTTTCGCAAAAACGACGCGCCCGCTCCGAAGCAATCAGCCGCCGAGCACGTGGCAACGAGCGCCTGCGTGCTCAGTTGCCAATTGCGCTCAAATATTGCCGACGAGGTTGGTTCGTGATTGATCAACTCGATCGGATCTGCGATGAAAGCATGGCCGCGCGAAAGCGTGTGTGGATTTGGCTGCCAAGTTGAATGTACATAAGGGTGGTTCTGACTCACCTCAATCCGCGGCATGCGTAGGCTTATTTAGCTCTCGCTCGCACTCCGATAACTTTTGCTTGAATTATTTTCGCTATTACTCATTCACGGATAATCACTAACAGGCCTCACTATCTCGTCTGCTAGTACGAGAGCAACCGACACTCGCAGACACACTGAACTGGCGGCGCTGCTCAATCCTAGCTTCGTAATCCACGTTCGGCTTTCTCAGATACAGTTGACTCTAAAGTCCTCCCGACGAAAGGGCGATCCAGACGACTGTCTCGATCAATCAGCTCGGCTGACAGCGCAGCGACACTTGGGAGAGAGAGGTTGTCTGGCTGGGAACTTTGTTCTAAGCCAGGCAGAGCACAACACCACGCCGCACTGCGCGAATTCGATAACGCGGTCGACTTGGAATCCGCTCGGTTCGACGGCGGACGAGCGAGTGTGCAGTTGAGCGCTCCCCCACCAGCGGCCGCCGTCACGAGAGGGGCAGATAAGCCGCGGGTGGGGGGTGTCGCGAAGGGGGTACGCTCGGGAGGGTAACAGACGAACGGGCGTGAGTGAAGGAGGGGCATTTACGTGCCCCCCTCTTTACCTCTGCCCCTTTGGCCCCCCGGCACTCGCGTCCCGCTACCCTGCTCCCCCTCCCCCCTGTTATCACGTACACTCACGCACACACACAAACACACACGTAGGTCCGTCTCTTCCTCTTCATTCGCTCCATCGCGGAGTGAAACATTTCGCGGGTTTCGCGGGTGGGGTAACCCCACTTGGAAGAGCGCAGGCAAGGACAGGAAAGACAACGGTATTCAGTTAATTGAACGACTCGCGCCACTGGTGTGCTGCCACGGTGGGGGGGGTGAAAGATTACTGGGAGTAATTATTTATTTTTATTATGCCCCGCCTCCCATACCACCACCCCACACCATCCACGCAATTCGAATTATTCTTTACCGGGCATATTTCTGTCATTCTTTCAAATCTTCGAAGGGTGTTTAACGATTTTTCGCAGTTTTTGTATCGAAGGGGATATACTCTGAATTGGAGAAGTTTTACCTTTCAATCATCGGGAAAAACGGCGAAACATAATTGGAACCGAAGGGGAACCATTAGTATTGAAACTTGTTAGCGGCCTGCTTAGGTTTTCTCTCCAGCGATATTTTAAATTACATCTGTACCTCAACTTGCTCTGCCATTCAGCCATCAATGGCACACTTGAAGAATTAATTTAATTAACATTTATTGTTGTTTGGTTTTAATTGTGAATAAAGCGAACGATCTTGCAGGCACTCGTTTTGTATATTTTCATATACAGTTATGAAAAAAGAGATGGGTTTTGAGTTTGTTGAAAGAATATTGCCTTGAAATATCGTCGTGAATGGTTGCATGAAATTATGTTTCTCGGTTGTTTGAATAAATTTAATTTGAATGAAAAATCATGAAAAATATGATGCAAGAATGATTCGTTTATTTGAAACGATGATCACGAATTTGTTTTGGAAAATTACAGTCTAATGAAAAACTTCCAACGGAGGAAATTCGATAATAAAAGATTCTGCGAAATTGAGCGTAATTTTATTTATCATACAAGCGGGCTTTTGCTTGCAACGTACACACAGTCGTAAAAAAAAGTTCGATATTGGATGAAATGAATTTAATGAAACTTATGTTTTGGTATTAAAAACCGTAATAAAATTGCATCGGGAGTATTTTTTTTATCTTATATGATTAATTAAAATGAGAGCTCGCACAAAATTGAGTTTTCAATAACAAAAGTTCGTGCATTATTTAATACCAAATTGATTTATTTTCCACTTCTTTAGTATGAATTGTGCTTGCAATTAAATTATTAAATTCGATGCCCATATTGTAATTCGTTCGAATCCTATTCGCTTGATTTTATGATTGAATGTTGTAACTAATTCGCATGCGAAATGATATATGTTAACACGTTGTGCATTTGTGCGATAAAATGGATAAATATGGTAATCTGTTTATCTCCGCGGAGCTTCAAGATTTAAATAATTTTACAATAATATAACACATTTGTCAATGACCGAGAATTCCATACTTTTTTTTTGTTCATTTATTTCTATACGGGACATGCTCTTGATTTACAACAAATAATCATAATATTCATATCAAATTTATACCCGCGCCAATAAATAATTCATAGTTGCAATAATAACAAAAAAGGATATATATTTTTGATGTAGTAATCTTTTTTACTTTTATCAAATTCTTTATTTACCACCGCGTCAACTCGTTTCGAAAGTATTCATGAATATTCGATAAACTTTTTTCGATTTGCAAAAACATTCTTTCGTTTCCACCTTTCCTGAAAATGATCAAGTTTGAAACTTTTGTACAATGCCGCGTATTTCAAAAGTGCGAGGTAGCGCGTCGGCCCAGCTAGAAGTGACTTAGCGAAAGGGCAGCAGATGGATCGCGCTAAATAGACAAAGACGGACAAAGGCCCGGGCGAGAACACAACAGAAAGATGCACTCGGTGAAAAAAAGCGGGTCGAAAAAAAACAATGGCCCGTCGGGTTTTCAGATAATTGCGTGGGATGGCTCGAAAAGGTGCCGCATGCTCGAGGACCCGTTCAGCTGTCACGAGATATTAGAGTATCTATCGCAGGTAAGACGGCTCTAGAAGAACCGCGGGGACTCATTAGAAAGACTCGAGATTGTTTTTCGGTAATCCAATTAGAGGATAAGGCATGCCCGCAGAAAGATTCTTCGCCGCCATACTTTTTCTCTCTGGGCTCTCGAGTTTGGTTTGTGTTCCCGAACAGATGTTATCGTGTTCGCAAAATTAATGCAAATCAGACGCGTTACGTGGAGAGCGTGTTAATGTCCAACAACAGTCGAAAGACATTTTTTGAAGAATGAAACCGTTCGGCTTGTATAATTTACAGATGAGCTTAAATGAGACTTTTATTATCTTATTATGATTCGTGTAATTTGAAGAAAAGAATTTCAGATGAAAATTGGTTTTGCCATTTACATGACAAAGAGTTCGGAGATTCGATAATTGCGCGATTCGAGCATTGATTATCATTTTTTATACGACGGAATTTTTTTTTATTGCCTTTTTTTCTTTATTTATTGATCTAATCGTAATCGACTCGTTGATTACTTTTTAATTAAAAACTAAGATAAGTGGTTCAACAATTCATTAATTCATGAATATCATTCATATTAAATTTCAAAATTTGCATACCAATTTTTTTTTTTTTCAGTTTTTATTTATGTATCCCAACTAATTGTCAATTATAATCTCATCAATATCCATGATATTGCAAAAAAATTATTTATTTACTTTTTTTCTAATATGACGCACGCAAATGAAATATTACTTTCCAACTTTGATTTAAAATTATTTCATTTCAGCGAGCGTTCACCTGTAACATTTAAACTGCAATAAGATCTGATCATTATATTCTACATTTTCTTCGTTATTTTCACAACACTATTCAGAATCAAATTCATTACTCGTTTATAATTTTTTTTTTATTCTTCAGCGAGGACAAAAAATTCACTTAGTGAAAACGAGCCTTAAATTTGTATATTGGGTAAGTTTTTTAATTACAATCAGAGAGGACTTATGGAAAATTTTAATTATTCGAAAGATTTATCATCAGCTGTTATTGAGTCTGTGAGAAACTAGAATTGACGAATTAATGGTGCACGTGGAAGAGAATGTCATTCCGATTTGGAACCGAGTGTTCCCACAGTCGCTCTTGCTTTTTTTATCCCTCTTTTTAATTCAGTTTACAGTTTAAGATAATGCCGTGGGATTCCGTTCGGATACGACTATTAAGAGTTAATTTTGGTGACCATCGAGTGGTTTCCGCTAGAGTGAAACAGATTTGGGAAACGGTGCTATCGGACGGCTTATAAATCAAAAATAGCCGGTAGAATTAACATGAAAATAAGGGGGAAAAATAATAGGTTTGGGATTTGGACATACAGCTACCGCAGGAGCCCAATAGAGGCGGAGCTGGTGTCAGCCGAATGAAAAGCATCCTTAATTCTCAACTATCCGGCAAGAGGTGAATGAGTTTATATAGAGCCTACCGATACCTATCTCTATACCTGTATATCAATGTTTTATCAGTCCTTCAGTTTGGATCTTAATCAAAACTCTGATTACATTTGACATCAAAAATGCCGTGTCGTTGTTTTTTTGTTAATCATCAATGAAACAGAGACGGCAGTCACCACAAACTCACTATAAGATATTGCTCGATTGATTTTTTGCTTCAAATTAATTAATTTCATCCTCGGGATCAAACGAAAATTATCAGAGATTGATTTCGAGGGTAGAAATATTGTTTTGCTTGTTTGTTTGTTTGTTTGTGTATGTTTTTTTTTGCAGATAAGTTTTAATGGACCAAGCATTGAAAATGCACGTCGATACGTAACTTGTTAAATTTACATGCTCCGTATTTTTGGCGCACTTCCAACAATTCGGAACGCGATGTCGAAAATCAAGGACGCTGCATTACGTGATGAAAAAATGATGAAATAATATGCGCTAAAACATTTAGTATTGCATCCGAAAAATTGAACTCGCAATCAAATTTTAAATCCGTTAAAAACTTGATTGAATAACAACATTTGATCGTTTTAAAATTTCAGAAGAAAACACATCGAAACATTTCGCTGGATGTTTTTTTCCTAAAAGCATAAACTTTTTTTTGAAAAAACATGTCGAAAATTGTACCGAAAAAAAAAATTGAGAACAAAAATGTTTGGCGATGAATTAGAGGGAGAAAGGCGGGTGGACGTATGAGGTTATTGAAAAGCAGAGCTCAGAATATATCGTATAGGTATACTTGCATATACGAACCCGAATGAACTCGGCGATCAAGAGGTCCAATTACTTGCCCCCATGGCATATGTAGACCATTTCTCCATTACGTACATCCATACGTACGCGAGCGCTCAACACACTCGAGACAAGTGAATGCCGTGGGTTGCGCTTCTATAAACTAAGTATACCGGAATGTGTATGCATGCATTGGCTCTGACTTTTCGTATATATTCAAGGGTTAGCAATCCTGAGGGCGGTCGTTGTAAAAATATGCCGTTCCTACACTTGTGCAGCGTCACATACTTATATAAATTATTACAAAAAAAAAAAAAAAATGCTTCCCTCTCATGTTCGGGTAAAATAGAGTTACATTTCCCCGAACAAACGTGACACTAATTTTATCCAAATAATTTTGCTTTTCAAATGTTCATCGGCATGTGATTGATTTTATGAATAACGACGTTTTATTTGGCAATGATTGATCGATCGAAATTTATCCAAACAATCTTCTGAGCTAATGTTTGCGTTTTATTTAATGGTTGGTCTTGATAAATCAGCAGTGAATGTTGAGTCTTTCATTCAGTAAGGCGACATCCACGTTGTTTGCTCAATGGACCACTTCAGTTTAAAGACTCGACATTTCAAAAACCAGTCTTGAACTGTTGTACACCGAGCATGTGTTTGAACTTGAGCAACGTTGCTTGAGATATTTTGAATGACCGTGTTATTTTACCCTTGATTAATCTCACATCAAGCTTTTGAATTTCAATTAAAAATCATGCCATCAGTTTATTTATAATTACATCGATGTGAAATTTAAGAATTCGAAATCCACTTGAGATATGAAAACACAAGCCTCTCGCTTGAATTTTACAATTCGAGTTCTTACATTTTTTTTGTTTTAATTGTGAACCATCCATTCGAAATAAGACAATGCAAACATCGCTTGAACTGAAAATTACTCGCAGAAAATTTTTATTAGCTACATTCACATAAAATATACCCACGTTAACTTGCTACATTAACCATTTGATGAAATTAACTCCAGAGCCGTCCAATGTTTACGCGCCCTGTGCCGAAAAGTTTACGAGCGTGCCGTAAAAAGGAGCGCCACGCCGTCCTAAATTCAATGAAAACATTTTTCCTTGTATTAGAAGCCTTAATGTATACGTAATCCGGGCAAAATAATTGCTATGTTGTTTCGTTGAATCGCGCGGGCTGTGACGAATTTGCCGCGCACACATAAGTTTACTGCGCAGATTAAATTGGGTAGCAATCTTACGGAGAGAGTCATTTAAATATTAATTCGGCCTGTTGTGCGATGGGAAAGGGTCCTTTGAAAAGTAAACCCGTTTACAAGAGCCTTATGTGATTGTTGTTGCGTCGTATATGCTGCGACTCGCAAACACGTTGCCGCTACTTAATTATATTTACCTTTTCAGCTTTATTATTTACAGCGCGGAGAGGGCGAAAAGTCAATGCCCCCGAAATTCCGAAACACCCGCAAGCCCGCGTCGCGACCAGGGCGCACAGTCAATTCCACGATATAAAGAGTATATTATTTTGCGGATGTTTTTCAATGCGTTCGCTCATTATGGAAACATATTCAGCCGTGTGTGTTAAATTGAATTGTGATTTCAATTGAAAAATAATGTTTGATGTTGATCTACGTCGATGAAAAATTTAACTTTCATTTGGCCTTTCATCCAAATCAATCTACAGAACAATTTTTTTTTGTCATACAGTGATGCAATTTTTTGGCCAATTCTCTTCTTATTGGGGGACGTTGAAAAATTTTTATCGCATGCGCCATGATTAGGCTGACAGAGATGTGAATAAAGATCAATTGTAGTTTGCATGAAAAAATTTTGTCAAATGTGATGGCGCCTTTCGTATCGATGATCTTATGTGGCGTATGAAATGGTTGCTTGAAACAATGATAAAACAACGCCAGCAGCGATACCAAATTCATGCTCATCCCTTGTCCTGTTTATTTGGCCTCAAACATAAACCCGCTCGTATAATAATAAAGGGTCGGTAACTTTTGAAATTTACAGGGAGAAAACTAATGGCTTTTTTTCGTTCGTAGGTTTGGTTAAATTCTATGTTTCCGATCCGGATGAGAATCAGAACAGAACCCCTCTCCAAAAATACTATTTCACTTTTTTCTTAATTTTTACAATTCATAAAAAATTTTGATTACAGTTTCTTATTAAAATAAAATTAAAATCTATTTTCATTCGATGAAATGGCATTTGTTTATTTTGATTGTTTGACGTAGCAATTAGTTAAAATCAGTATCAGTGCTAAGATCGGCAGTAAACAGATTTCGAAGCAAAGTTGCATGGAGGGACAAATCGTTGCACAGAAGCAAAAAGGAGCTGTGCACAGGACGTGCAATTCCGCTTGTCTGTATGGCGGAAGTGACGCCGCAGGTACCAACGGAAATTCGTCCTGGAAATTCCAATGAGTTTCAGAGGTCGAAGGGTAGCAACAATCAGGGTAGACCCGGCATTACACTCTATTCAGTTTGATCGTCCTCTTGCCGTCGTATCCCCTTTCTCGTTGCCCTCCCCCATGCGCCGTTCTTGGCGGACAATTCTTCATTTGCCTACAACAAACTCTATGTTCTGCGAAATAGGAAAGCTTCGCATAACAAAAAACTTGCAAGATTTATTCTTCGCTGATTCTTTATTTTATAAACTATAATCATTCTAATACAAAAAATAATTATTAAATGTTGATATTCGTCATTATCTTTTTTTCATTGTGTATTCATTTTTTTCATTATTTGTCACTCCATGCAAAGATTATATTGGAATTTAATGTATATTTTTCTTTGCTACATTGAATAAAGAAAATCAAAGTGATTGTTCGAGCAATATTCTTCATGCTTCATACTTTTGAATGAAGTCTTCGTTAGATGCCTATGAACATCCGTTCCGAATTGTTTTATGCAATTTTCAGTATTGGTCAGACACATAGCCGGTCATACCTATATCTAAAACATGCGTACGCACAGATGGCAGTCATTTAGCAGGTATTGTCAGGGAATCGAATATCGGAATACGGAATTTGAACGATTTGCGACATCCTATTGAATTTATGCAATTTTTGTCACGTTACGCTCGAACCAGACCTTGAATTTCCAACCAATATTCAAGATGAAAACATTTTTTCACAATATAAATATAGTCATTCTTTTTTCAAAGTGTCAATCTTGCGCGTTTGTTGGGTGATAAAATTATTACATAGTGCAATTGTGTAACATTATTGAAGGGAGATATCTACTAAGAGGCAACTCCAACAAGCAGTTATAAAGCACTGAGACAATTTTACCAACGTCATGCTATTTCCGACAGATTAAAAGCTATCTTATTATAGCGAATGACGAGATCATATGATCAATCAGAAAGACACACAGCAGAACTATTATATGAACTAATACTTTAAACGGAGACAACTATAGACAAGAAACGGGCCACCCGTTGCGAACTCGGAATGTGGAACTGTACTGCAGGGGCCGAGTCTGCATTCGTTCAGTCCGCGAAATGTTTGCTTCGTGACCGATGATATTCGAAAAATTAATACACAGTTTCAAACCGTCTGGAACTGATCGATCCATTAATTAAAAGAAATAGCTAAGCAAAAAATGGGAATTTTGCAAAAAAACATTTTATTAAGCGAAGAGTAAAGCTATCAAAAATGTCTGGTGTTATTAATTTGTACAATTTAATTAATGATTCACAACTTTGTTCAATTAATTTTTACGAATTTTATTATTTGCATTATTTCCTTTCAGTCGTTTGCAGCGTCACATGGGTTTTAGCAAAAGCTTATAAATCGTTCTGAGTTATGTTGCGGGAAGAAAAAAATTGAGCGCATGTACCAGGCGCTTACAAAGCCGCGATACATAATCCAATATAACACAGAAGTACGCGTTTGACTAAAATTTTATATAGTAATGATAAAAAGTGATTTAAATTGTGAATAATCGTACGGTTTATCTTGGATTTATGCATAATTGATTATTTCAAATGTTACATTACTGTTTGATGAAAAACGAAATTTTTTTGTTTTCAAACTGATTAAAAAAGTTTATAATTTTGCTAAAGATCAGATAAAAATAATACACCTCTATATTTCCACATGAGTCTTAGTTTGAATTACGGTCAACTTCATTTTCTGCTAACAAAGAACGGTCTCAACCGGATTGAATTAAGATCGCATTATTATTTGATTTTAATTAACGTCCCGGTTAAATTAAAGTGGAAGTGGTGGATCGGTCGATCGACCGGAGTCGACTGGAAACTGACTTGTTTTCACGCCGGAATCATAACACGAGCGGCAAATTACTTTGCGATCAAAGATAACTCAAAAAAAGCAGCGAAAAATATTTCAGCGGTGATTTTCAAGGGTGACTCCTGATGGTCGAGGGGTCTCGTTTATTCACGCCTAATTTCGTGCGAAACCGTGACACTTTTTGTCCGACGTAACATAGCATAGAACGAACTTCCCTACCATTGAAACGGAAAATTGTTCCACCAAATTTTGTATACCATTACGATATTTCATTTTCCGGATTAGCTCGCGGTTAAGGGACGCATAGTGTTGGAATTACAATTATAATGATCTCGGTAAGACTGTAATAGCCCGCAAACCTGTGTCCTAAAAAAATAATTTCAAGGAGATTAGAAGTGCGAAGATAGAAAGAGGACAGGCTATTCGTATGCAAATTCAGATCTACGCGTTCTTGTCGACTAAATTCTTGCCAAGCCACAGTGCGACGTGAAATCCATGCCCTTTTGATTTTCATCGACCACGTGTACCGACAAGTGTTTCCAAAGTCACACCGCTGAAAAGATATATTTTTTTTATTTTAATTATTTCTTATTCGATTTGAGAAAATCAATTCTACTTCTATTGGCGGGTGATACTAAATTGCGCCGGATGAGATAATTTCATATGTAGTTGCGCCTAAATCTATGTGCGTTTCCGCCTAATTGCGTCCATGCAATTGCGTAGGAACTCTCTAAATCTGAATAAATGAAATTCACTTACAATAAGTGAATATACACTTACAATGAGTCAA
>JAAMPD010000431.1:0-52452 GCA_025266255.1 Trissolcus basalis | reverse complement strand
CACGCGCTCCAAGGTGCCCACTTTGAACTCGATGCCCTCACTCCTGCCTGCCGAGCGCTCTTCCCACTCCCGCGTTCTTTTTACTTCGTTTGACAAGGCTTCATCCTAGTTCACCTCTGTCTTTTGCGTACTCTTGCTTCTATTTTCATTCATCTCTAAATTTTCTGAATAAAAAGACTATTTTCTAGACAACTTTTGTTCTAAAAACATTGATACAAAATATGTATAATAAAATTATATGGAAATAATGGTATATGTTTTTCTTGCAACTTTGAAATTGTAAGTATCAAACAACAAACAAACAGACATACAAATTGATTTATAGTCAGAATGTGACATCGTGACAAAAGCTTGCTGATAAGATACGAAGGGTATAGATGTTAGCCATCAGGAAGTTGAATCGCGGGTGTAAGGTCCACCACCAACTTGCTCAACTTTCGAAGGGCAGCGTCGGGGTTCAGTCTACCACTATAACGAGATTGGCAGCCACGATACAACCAGCGTCTCCCAAGATTCAACCCCTTGTCGACTTGATCTTCACATCTCCGAACCACAATGATGGATGAGAAACGCTCTGCTCGCTGATACATGCCCGTGTGCGTTTCTTTTTTTTAATTGTTTCTTGTTATCAACCCTAAAAAAAAAGAAAATCAAAGCAAAAATTAAATCGATCAAAATTAACTTATGTTGAACGAGATGGAGAAAAAAAGTTTGTCATTTTTTTGCCTCCGAATTTTTTGTAATCAGCAAGTTATCAAATGAGACGAATTAGTTTCCGGTTTGGCTACCTCAGATGAGCAGGAGGATAAAAAACCCAGGAGGGGGTAGAGAGAGAGAAAAAAAAGAGAGCTACACGAAACCGATGATGATGGCGCGTTTATAAGTGTGCATCAACTTAATTGATTTATTTCTCAGATCCCCGCGCCATCTGAAGCCGTGATTGGATAACTGCGGTTCAGGCGGCAAAGCACACGATCGTGGCAGGTACTTTTTTATTTGTTAATGAGTTTGATTACTTCACCGCACCGGGGCACCTTCATCATAACAACAACTTGTTTCCACGGCATGCTTCACCTCTTCCCCCCATCGACTATAAAATATTTAATCATTCAATTCATTTAAAAAGGCGTGCATGCGCGTAGGCCCCCGAATATAATTTCAAATTCAAAAACATGAAATGCGCTTGATTAAAGGCGCGCCAACCGACCCGGCCTGACGTTTCCTAGGTTCCAACTATGAACTATCCCATTCATCACCTGAACCGTCTAATTTATAACAATCATAAAATCAACAGGCATTATCATTTTATCGCCGCTAATTGTTTTACGATTGGTCGTCGCTGTGAATCATTTACGTACGCAAAATGCGTAACGCAATTGAAAACTTTCGCGTCCGCCGGTTTTCTTCTGTACGCTTGCGTATTACGTGTCAATTACGCGTACCGTATGTGAACATCATAAAAATGAACAAAAACGAATCGGGAAATACATTTTGTTAACAAATACTTTGTACCCAATGTTAAACAGTCATTTGCAAACTTAAAATGGTATAAAAATAATAAAACATTTTCATAATTGATATTGTCGTTTTTTAAATGGAAACATATATATATATATATATTTAATTGAAAGTTTTACTAACGATGGTAGGTGCAGATAGATCAAAGTACAATTATCATAAAAAAGTATTAAAGTGATGAAAAAAAGGGGTATAATATTATTGAATTGACATGTAAGCAATGGTAATAATTTTTCACGTTGCACCAGGTTGGCTTTGTAATTAATATCATGCGACTTTTTGTGGGAAAGAAAAATAACGCGACGGAGAGATACTTGTTGCTGTACTTGTCGGAGTTAAGTTTGTGTGATATCGGAGACAAATAAGCGTAACGCATGGAGGCTTCCAATTTTGTGTAGCAATCGCGCGTCCATAGGTATATATACGCGAGACGGCCTCTGTAATATGGGAGTTGTGGATGTTGATGAGAAAGCAGCGATTGCGAACGGGAGCGAGCGGGACGGAAGGCTCGGAAGAAATAGAAGGGACGAAAGAAGCGCGTCCAACGCGGACATTCGTCACACAACATCAAACGCGGCTGCCGCCCGTTGGAGACGAGACCGACCGACTCTAAAGACTCCGGTCGATCGGCCATGAAGACCGCGACTGAGAGAAAATAGGAGGAAAAAGAGGCCAGGAATGAGAAAAAATATGCGAAAAAGAAGATTAAAACGGGAAAAAAACGCGACGTCAAATCAAACTGCGCTACGATTTTCTGCGCTGCCCAAATATCTGTGGTCTAATTCATGAGCGGCGGCCGTGAGCCGAAAAGGAGCACCGCGCAACAAATTTGTATTGCATTCATTAGGCGTTAGTCAAGCTAGGCCGAGTGACATGAATAATGGAAAACAATTTTGCCAATGTCATTATGACGAGAAAGACCGAGAGCTCGCAATTTTGCAGTTTCCGCGAATAATTGTTTCTCGTAACTCGTCAACTTTGATGTCGTAACGGGATTTTTTAAACCGTTCGGTTTTGCCGGCTCGCTTGTCTCCGCTCGTTTAGTTCTGTTTCCCCTCGTCGCGATTCATAACCACGAGTGTCAATATGTTACAATAGATAATCACAGTTTAGAAACTCCACGCTTTTTATTCCGGCCAAAGAAAAATTATACTTTTTTAATTACAACTTTAACTTTATCTCCGTTCGGTCATTTAGCTCAAACAAAATCTGTACGTGCAAAAAAAATTCCTAAAATAAAATTTAATATTCAATTATAAAATAAAAACGTATTTTTCCAGTTAAGAAATTTTTTGAAAATTTTGTACAAATGAAATTTGCTATTGAAACATTAGAACGTACTTGAACTTGTTTCTCATCATTTAAAACTCATTGACAACATTTGACGAGAGAAAAGATTTGAAAGAAGGGAAGATTGAAATAAATAGAGCAAGATGAGTGCAAAGAAAGGCGATCTGAAGGTATGTAAATCAGAAGAGCTGAATGAAGAAGACACAGAGGCTGAGCTGAGATAATAACTGGCGCTCTATCACCGGCGCGGTACAATTAAGTTGTCTAATCCCCGCAACACATTCCGGGATCTAGCGTTGGCGCGAATTCTCAACTGGTCCTTTGCGTTATCTTGGCCATTTTGTTGGATGTTACTTATCCATTGTCTTAGAAGACTAGGGAGAAAAGGTGCTAGGCAAGACGAGATCTTCAATCTAAATTGCGACTGTTTATCACTGCTGTGCTCTCCGAGTTTAGGGGGAGGCGAGTCTTAGCGCGGCATTCGTAAAAGCGAATAAGAACAATGGCACCGGTTATACCTTCCGGTCGTGCAATTATAAACTAAATTCCCTTGGTGCGCTGGCTCATTAGTCATTTTGCCGACGAGAAATCCCGAGCGCGCGTCAATATTTTTGCGGTCGTCATAAAAATGTTCAAACATTGAGCGTTTCCCACTTTGCACAGACAGCGAGGAATGTCACGGGAGGCCCAAAGTCGGACGTCCGCTGCATCGGAATGCCGTTCGATCATGATCCAACAACGTCAGACCATCGGCTGATACTCCTAAATCGAATTTATGTTTTTGGCTCTCCCGCTCTGCCGGTGACTTACATCGCAAGAGATCATTAAAATCGTTAACGTACACTTCTTTTCATTCTTTTTTCTTCTGTTTTCTTTCCTTTTGTTTTCTTTGTTTTTTTTTTTTGCTCGCACGCCAACGAACATTCCGTTCGGCGACCGATTCCAAATTCCAGAATGCAATATCCGAAAGAATGTCGGACAATATTTCGACCTGTTTGTGTGCATTATATATTGAAACGTTTACGAGTTTCCTTCGCGTTGTTATTACATCAAAGAGAGCTTTACGACTTTTTACTCTCCCGCGGCCTAGTAGTTAATTTGTCTTTTATAGTTTTGTCCATTCGGTTGTTTTGAATACGCAATTTCACCGCGAGCCTGTTATTATGCTATCATTAGATTATTGCACAAGCTACTTGTTGTGCTCGCGCGCTCATTTTCAAGCGGCAATTTCTTTCGTGATTAGAAAAGGAGAAGGAAACTATAATACTTTACCTTCAAAATCAACGTAGCCTCCGGATATATCTTATATGCCTCTAGAGTTTTGTCGTCGTCCGTCAGTTCGTTCTCGTCGAGAATCAGGTGCTGATCCAACGGGGTCGCGCCACAAAACTGAATAACCTGAAACATTTTAATCAGTGCTTAAATACTTTGTGAACAAATAAAGCAATTTTCAACGCAGCCTTGAATTTTATGCCTCTCAATAACAATGATTGAAGAAAGCTGGGACAACAAAAAAATGAAGCATAGGCTTATAAAAACTGTGTTCTTTGCAAAAGCATATAAGAATTCGAAAGAAGGAATAAGTATATATAGTAAGTAAAGAGAAAAATTTTTCGAAGCAGACCGAATTATTATTATAGCCAGTTAGTAAGTATATAGTTCTCACGAGCAGTGAGCATACATCTGGTAATTGCTTAATTTGCAGAACCGCGTCGTCATTGATGGCTTGTTACCTCTGGCTTGGTGTAAAATTCATTCGAGTTCAAGTTTTACTAGCGAGAGCAAAGCAATTGACGAAAAAGGAGGAAATAATTGTAACAACGATGGGGAGGGAAGGAAGGCACGAAATATGTTTTCTCCTTCGAGCTCCTTATTTACTCTTGTTCGGCCGGTACGGGCCCGCTTTTACAAAATTGAATTTCATCTTTCAGTGTACATCTCTCTTTATGACTTTGTTAGTACCCGGCGAGATTTGGGGTTACGCTTGGCCGTTCACTGCTCGTACGTTTTATCTCCTTGCGCACCAGTCATTTATCTTATTAATAAAATTATATTCCAGCAAAAGTATATACCTTCCTCACGAAACACTTTCAAAGGAACTATTTTAATAGTCGTTATTATGGTCATAAATATTTTCATAGTTTGTAATTTACATGCGTTATTTGAAAAAAAAAATATCAAAGAATGAAGACAACGAAGAGGAGTAAAAGTTCCAACTCCAAACACAAGACGCGAATTGATACTGAAATAAAGACGAGGATGAAAAGTTGAAAGCCAATTTGTAAAAGTTATTTGGCGCGTTGCGCACCCGCAGTTACGAAGGTCAAAGGACTATAACAAGAAGCCGACATAAAAGGTCGGGGAACTTATCATCGGCGCGTTGTCTCTACCAAGAGCGAGCCTACCGAATGAATAGGCGTTCGGGTTGAAATGAAGTTATTCGTTTATCTAAGGACGCTGCTAGTTTGTGAGTTGGCGGCATCGCCGGCAAAAAGTCCGAAATTGTTCAATTAAGGCACCGTGAGAAACCGATGTCGTAAAACACGTAAATAAGTTCATTTGTGGACCGAGAGAGCGAGGAGAGCGAGAGAGAAGGACAAACGGGGAGGGCTGATTGGAAAGCGCGACGCCGTTGCGAAAAGTCACGCCGCGCGTAATGGAATCCCGATATGAATTGCGCCATGAGATAATAATCAGCCGGGCTTATTCCTCATTACTTGACGTCAATTAGTTCCTGTCGTCGAGGGAGCCTTTTGTTCTTCGTTCTAAGCTGGGCCCGAACAAATTGAGCGCCGTTACCTTGTGTCCGACGCTTTTGTCCGCATCAGCCAGCGGAAACCGAGAGTGCCAGGCATCGCGCGGTCTGCCCGAGGAAGCCAAAGCCAATGGAAAAACGAAGGTGTGCACGAAGAACGCGCGAAGAATGGCTTCTCATTCACGAGCATGTCTTGCTCGCTGCTGAGCGCCCGCATGAAAAACAAGTGTGGAACGCACCAACAAAAATGTTGACGAGAGAGCCAAGATGAGCATTGCCAATCATTCGGAAAAACTTTGAGCAAATTTAACATTCAACCTTACCTTCTCCTTTTGTTTCTTTATTTCATCTCGTTCTCACATTCGGACGATAATTCTTACTATCGGGCAATCATTTTTACACGATATTATAAATCTACGACTACGTTCGCGGCAAACAAAAAACTGTACGAATTGTTTGTGAGAAAATAAACATTTCATTCGTTGTAAATTGTACTCAGGAAGCTTTCAAACGCGAGAGAGAAAGATATCAAGCGAAATAAATAAATAAGCAGCGAGAGATAAAAGTTTCACTGTGTACGATTATTATAAAATATAATAATTCTTGCAACAAGTTTTTTGTCAGCGTTAGAAACAAGAGAGAAGGAATCAACTGGAGGCTGCAACGCGAAGTGGAATGAAGACCTGTTATTAGCGCGAGGTTTATGCTCTTTCAAGTTTTTGCCAGTGGCCCCGAGAGATGGTCCCGGCCTCACAATATAAATAAAACGCTTAATAGTTTATGCACACCGGTGAGCCCGCATATGCTAACCAGCAATAACTATGCTTTACTACTTTCGTGCGCCGGCGGTATACTTTCAGGGGGTGGATTCTTCATTCCTTTAACCGTATCCGTGCTTTTCATTTGCTGCTAAACCGACTTATAACTGACACGACGATTTTAATAACAAACCTTAATAACATCTTTTACGCGTTGCTTTCGATTATCGAAAATTACAATAGCAACAACAACAACGAAAAAAAACTTGAACGAGAAGGTGAAAAAAAAGAATCTTTAGAGTAACCTACTCGGGCTGACACAATTTTATTACCCGCGCGCGTTTCCTCCGTGATTTTTATTTCGCATAATTATAGATGACAAAAAAAAGGTGCGGACGAATGCGCAAAACGGTGCAAAGTTATTGATTATGAACAAATCGAAACGAGAGAGAGACCGTGGAATGTGCTTGCCTATATTCACCGTCGGGCACTCACCATGACTTTCAAATCCTTCAGAGTCATAGACGAGGACACTTTCAACTCGTGATAGTCTTTTCTCCTCGTTCGCGTCGGTCTGCTGGAGTTGGTTTTGTGTTTCTTCTGAAAATGACCAAACGAAAAATTAATTTCACAATCCAATCAAATTAAATTTCATCGCAACATTTTTATCAATCACACCCCCACCTCATCGTTTTCCGATTTGTCTTCATTGTCATCCAAAAAGCGGATATATATCGAGGCTCGGTCGTACTTCAGGCTCTCCAGTTTTTCCTTTTCCCTCTTTTTGTTGATACATGCATTGCACACGTCTGTAACAGATAAACAAACCAAAATTAACAACTAAAAAATTTACAACATTTACAAATGATCTCCGAATAATTTATCATCAGATACGAAAATTTGTGGAATATTTTTGGAGGGGGCATTACTAAGATCACCTCATCAAAGTCACAATTTTCGTGAATCGAGTTGGAAAGTCGCCCTTATCCATGCATAATAGATTGCTCGAGTTGGCCGTTGATTAATACAGTAATTAATAATATACGGTAAGCACGTGGGGGGCAAGAAACGAGGCCATTGTTGCTGGCTGGACAGCGCAAAAACAACTTTGGCCAGGCTTTCAGGAGTGTTATGTCATGTTCAGACAGTTTTCCAAGGGTTTCGAGAGCTACAACGGGGTGGCCAACACTCAAGCCATAACCCTGAATGAATACGAATGTCCAACCCTGCGACTACTAATTACCGACGCTTATACGAGATAGAATCTTGATAGGACTGCTCGATAATCTTGTCCGTTCTGAGCTTGCCGCGCTAAACGTTTCGCATCCAAGTTAATGAGAAACGAACCGGAATCAAAGTTCAAAATCTTCAAGCCGATTTTGCAGAATTGTCAAACTGAAAAAAAGTAATAACAATTAGACTCGAGATAACAAAAATGTTTTTTTTATGAAGTAGGCAAAAAAAACAACTGAAATCGAAGCAAGACAATATCCCAAAGTTGAAGCCAAAGTTTGTATTGGACATGGCAAAGTTTTGCCTTGGTGTAAAAGAGTAAAGCATCAGTTTATGGTTTGACTACCCTTGAATGGCACTTTAGGGAAATGCAGTGTGTAGTTTGACGCCCTATTGCGTATCGTCGGGCAATAAAGTTTGTACACGATTCGCAAGATACCTTGGAGACAATTGCGCCTCGTGGTCAATTATGTCGTCGACTAATGTGAAAACTGGTTGTAACAAAAGTTCAATTGAATGATGTGTAACGACGCGAATCAATTATTATATCCTTGTTAAATGGGCAGTCTCAAGGCCACCTGAGCAGGCGAATTAACGAGCCAGGGCAGAGACCATTAGCAATTTTCATAGAATCCTAGACCTAATTAAGAACGATAAATCAAAAGGAGAGAAACCGTCGCGACAGGCGCATCAAGCAGTAACTCCAAATGTGTGCGCTCCGCTCCCTGAGAATTAGTTTTGCGTGGAAAAGGTAAAAGAAACGAAACTCTGAAAGATGAACGCGCCGAGAGAAGAATGGATTCCAAAAAGGAGGTAAAAATAAGAAGCTGAAATAGATGAGCGGACGACGCCAGCAGAAGGGACTCGAGTGTCAAAGGCAAAAAAAAACATAATCTCGTCACGGTCAGTCGGACGTTGAATTGTCTCCAATTGTCTGATGCACATTATGACCTTGATGGGGTGTAAACCAGCTACCCCTCGTTCTTTAATCGGTCTCTCGAGCTGATTACTTTTCGGTTCCCGGGAGTGAACGAATCCAAATTTTTTATCTTTCTGAGTGTCAGGAGCGACGGCATTTTTGAATTGTCCTTCTTTTGAGAAAGCCTGGTTTATAAACCCGAGCGGCAAATATCAGTTACGCCGCAGGAATAAAAGCGAGAAAGAAACTGTTCAATCAATATCGAAGAAGCATTAGCGTCAAGTTGTCAGGGATCGTGCATGATGAAACTGCAATTTTATTTGTCATTTTCATTTCCGTTACTCATTTTTGTTACATTTTTTTTCTGTCGTTTAATATTATTTTTTTTTAGCTGTCTTCCAAACATAGTTGCACTCACAGCGCACAAAATTGTTATAAGACGGTGATATTTTTATAAGGAAACAACTGTCACGCGGTTGTGGCGCTTTTGACGAGAGATAATGATTTCGCTAACGAACGTCTTGGAGCGAAACCACCACAACAAAGTCGAAACCTAATCCTCTTAGGAGCATCTAGATGTACAAAATCGAGACAAGTACAATGTTAATCGTGGCTTGCGCCGTAGCCAAAATTAAGAACGCAATTTCAACACTGCGAGTCAAACTAGGCGATGAAAAACTATTCCATCCGTGGTACAGTTAAGATGAAACGAAAGCGAAACGTTAACTCGAGTAAGTCGAGCGAAACGATTCGATGATTAGACATTTTGCGAAGCTGTCCAAAGCTCTTTTGGAACCCCAACTAACGCCGTAAGCGGGATTCGAATAAGCAAGCTTTATCCTTGTTTTATCTTGTTTTCTGAGTCCGATTCTCTCTTCCAGCGTCATCCCCTATTGCCGTGAAGCGGACGAGCATCGGTCATCTAGGCGCTCCATTTAATCCTCGAGGAAAACTACCCCTGCTGTGAGAACGAGTGGGGGATCGTGCACTGGATAAGAAGTCACATAAGTAAGAGAAGAGGACGTGCTAATTTGCTGTTAGCAAATCGTCCTCTATAAATTTAAATCACATTCAATAATCTTTTTTTGTTCCATTCGTTTCCTACTCTCTTAATTCAACAAAGTAAACATAGCCAACATTCAATTTTTCAAAGTCGTGGTTCTTGTACTATAAATATTTGAACAGTATCTTGAAAAAAATGAATATTCACTTCTTTTGAGAACTTTTCACTTTTTTGAATTAACCTCCATTACACCAAATTACTAAAACAAATTCTTAAAAGCTCTAAGAAATGTTAATTATTTTTTATGCTTATATTTTATACAAAATTTTTTATTTTTATAATTATAATAAATAATAAGATAAATCTATTAATATACAGGGTGTAACGGGAGTATGATGGCACGGCATGTACTGGATTCTACGAGAAATTGTAAACAAACTTACAATAATGGATTAATTTTAAAAACGTTTCTCGATTTTTAATCAACGATTGAAAAACGACTTCATTTTCGAATTAAAGTTTCAGAACTTGAAATAACTTCATTGAAATGACATTTTCGACATGTTCAACTATCCAAAATATTTCATAAGTACCATACGAAACTTGTGTAGCCACTTTGTGCGCACCGGGCGAACTGAGTCTAAAATACGCTTGCACTTTTTTTTTGGTAATGTTCCGAGAGTTGAATCGACCTGAAATTTTGTACACTTGTAGGTCATAATCAAACCTGCTTGCAGAAAAATTGGCATGCGTTTTCTTTACTGCGCTTTGCTGCGTTTTCTTTACTTAAAACAGATAGCTAAAAATCTGTTCAGGAAAATCAAAGTTGCATTTGGGCACTTCAAAATTTTCGAATATTCCCTAAAAACCCTGAAATAATCATGAAAAGCCCGAATTACGCATCATAACGGTTAGAAGTAGCTATAGAAGTTTCGTATGCTGCTTATGAAATATTTGGGATTGTTGAACATTATAAATTAATGGAACATCTTGTTCTGCATGTTTAACTTGTAGTTTTAACGCATTTTTAATGAAGTTTTCAATTTTTCCTTATTTACTTAACCTCAAGCACTGAAAATGTCATTTCAATGAAGTTTCAAGTTCTAAAACTTCATTTCGAAAATGAAGTCGTTTTTCAATCGTTGATTAAAAATCAACGTAAATAAACGTTCATAAACAACATAAACTCTCGTTACACCCTGTATATGATAATAAGTATTAACCAAGTAGTCTTGAGATTAAAATGTCATCATATTGTTAGTGACTTTCAAATATAAAAAAAATTGTTACTGTAAAAATGTAAATGTAAAACTAATTTTAAGAAACTAAGTTACATTGATCTTTTACTTTTTTCTCTGAAATAGTTTCATTTCAATAATCATGATGAAAACAGTAACAAAAAACCCGTCTGAACTAAGCTGAGAAATTGTTCTCGGTCGAATAACATCTATGTTGAAGATTTTTTTGTGCGCCTTAGCAGATAACGTGTGTATCGTGCTAAATCACTATTAGCGTAACTCGGAGACTGCGTCCATTAGTTGGATGCATATATTAAAGACGTGTCCGGCACACTTGCTACTGGACTAACAAATACGGCTTGGTCCACCCTTGCGGATCTCAGATTTCGACCCCCATCGTGAAGTAAATTTGAACGACGCGCGATCTGGCCGCGCGGCGACCGCGTAGAGTTTGCTCCGCCGGGCAAACTAATCTGCAAATTTGTGTTCTAAATCTAAGCGAGGTCCGAATATTAATTTTGAGACATCGGCGGGATAATGTTTTGCGATACACCTATGATTTGTGGATGACAGCAGCCGAGGTCGAGCGACGCTCGACGATATTTACGAGTACCGCCGAACTAAACTCGAGTTCGCCAAACTCGAGCGGAGCCAAAAGTGGGAGGCGATGTGCAGCCTTGGACGCTGTAAATTAGACTTCGCACTTGCCCTAGTCTTTGTCCGAGCGAAGACGACCGCAAAATCAGCATTTGACTAAGTGCCGCTCAAATTCAATCGTTGTTATTATCACCGTCCGGAAACAAATGGACGTTTAACTCTGATTACAATTGTGCATTTAGTAAATGGGCCTGGTTATAATTGAACTAAAACAGAATCAAGTTAGGAAAGTAATAAGAACATACATGTCAGAGAGAAAAGTAGTGAGAAGAAGGGAGCGGCCGATATTCAATCGCGTCACCTCCGGTTGTGCGAAGCGTCTAAACGGCAGTGACGAGGCCTGGGTCGGTAGGTGATTGATAAGAGAGAGCTCGGACCGGCATTGCTTAATGCCCGTTGCCGGCTCAACTCAGAACCACCCTCTGAGCTTTAAGAATGGAACGAACTATACCGAGCGCTCGTTAGTCAGCGGCGTATCAGTCACCCCCTGAGTTTTTTGTCGGCGCACATACCCTCGAGTAGCTGCGACACAAGACTGCGCGTCGTTGCCCTTAAAATAAGCTAAATTGTCTGTTTGCTCTGGTTTCGTCCTTCCTCCTTTCTATACATCTCTGTCCTCCGTTAATTTTTCCTACAGGATCATCACGTACGATTTCATGCTTGTACAGTCAGTCTCCTCTAACGCATAAGAATTACTTCTAATTATTTATCACGACAAGAACAAGCTGCCTCTTGTGGCATTGTTATATCGCCAATACAAAACTGCAACTCAAAAATATTCACATTTCCTTTTACATCAGTAACTACAAACACAAACATTTTTAATCATAGAAATTATAATTTTCACACGATGAAATTGTTGTTAAATAAAATTTTTAATTATATTAAAAAACAATGAAGAACATAAGTTGTATGATATAAGATTAATTAGGTTAGATATAAATTGTTACTTGAGCAAATTGTAATTCAAGATTGTGATAACGTAATAGGAATTGGGAATCGATATATCGCGTGGCACGAGTCAAAGCATTTAATCTGCCTGTTTAACCCTAAACGACGTCTCCATTTGAACTGGCCACAACGGGACGCCCGAGAGATACTACGTGGGATTCGATTAGGTGGATACGCGTTTGCAATTCAAATTGGGCATCCGGTAGCGCGATGGTCAAAACCTCTCGTTGACAAATGTTGCGAGAACAAAAAATAAGTAAAATAAGTCGCGCACCAAGAGACGGACAAGACAATGGGATGTTTAGAGATGCCTCGTGGTACACGATATACCGCGGGCCCCTTTCTTACTTATTCTCCTTCTCTCTTATGCGCAAGAAAACGAGAAGAATGACGCTCGCCGTTCGACTAACCGACCAATCGAGTGTCGCACGCAATTCGCCTCGGATAAACTCGACAAATTGTCCTCCTCTCCTTGGGACATTCAAATGGCAACAGTTTAAGATGTCAAAGCCAATCGGTTCTGTTTAATCGATCGGCGATCACGATCTCGTTGAAATAAAAGAAAGCCAACCAAACGGGATGTCGGTGAGAGGTTTCTTTTATTTTATTCATTCATTTTTGTCATCAATAAATGTGTATGGTTAGAGAAAAAGCGACGGGAACCGTATGTGAAAACTGTTCAAAGTAGTTTGAAAGAGACTACGAAAACTTGTTCGATACAGTACGAAAAGGTAAACAAGTTTGCAAAGCAATCGTGAATGCAATTTAAACAGTCCCTGGGATAATATCGAGCCGCTGATCTTTCGAGTCAATTTGTTTGCAAAGAAAAAGTTTGTCCGACAAGACAATCTGCTTTTGGACAATTCAAGAGGACATGTCATTGAACAAGTTGAAGCCCAAGATTGTGAATGAATGAAAGCATTGTCTTGAAATGAGACGTTACAAAAAAATAGAGCGCGCGCTCGAGAGTGACGGAGAAAGGAAGAAGAGCGGCCGGGCAGTTAGCCTCCCTTGAGCATGAAGATATTCACTTCTCCCCCTCGCGGCAATGTCGAAGGAATGGCGCGTTTTTCTGTCAGTTAATTTTCAAGATACTTCTTAATTATAATGAGACACTTTAGGGCAGCCGGCGGCGGGGATTTATGTAAATCAGCAGCTAATGTCTTTTGGCATTACTCGTTACGCTGCCAAGAAGATGAGCTCTACAAGAAACAGAAGAGCAGTCAAATGAGGGACACTGTTTTCACTGTACACGTGTAATATTTGAGCTTTTGCGAACGTGAATGTGTTTATGTGTGCAACTTCAGGGGAGCACTCCATTTCACAAGGGGAAGCTCGCGATGATTAGAAGGGGATCCAAACCGTCATTTACATAATGATCCCAGAATGGAACAAAATTAATTACCAATGCTGACGAACGTTCAGCCGCAAATAAAACAAATGTCTTTAATTATACCGGTCCAATCACATGGACAGCTCTTGATCATTCCATCATTATTCAAAATTTTATGTACCGTATACGTATCAAAAATTAATTGCCAAATAGTTTTCTTTTCATTATTATTTTAACATTAATTACCTATAATGACATTGATAAAACGTATCTTACCAGGATCTGTGATATACATGTCTTCGCATTTTATAGTGGTGATTTCATGATCTACGCTGTAGAATTCTGTCAATTTTATCCATTCTTCTTCACTCACAATTGTGAATCTGCAACAAAAACACAACGAACATTAAAAAACATGTGATCAATTTGTTAACATTATGTATATGTGTAACAAATGTGGTTGGTAAGAGAAAGAGAGAGAGAGAGTTTAAGATAAATTTTTTTTTCACATATTACAACAGAGTAAACGTTGGACATCTGCGACGGCCTCGTCAAGTTTAACAAAGCATTTTTGACGAGAATAAAAACAAAGTTTGCCTAAGATCGAACTAAAATGCGGATCACTGAACAGAAGAAATTCGCGATTTCCTAGCACCGTCACCCTTGTAGAATACGGACAGAGTTTTTTGTCTACGTCCCCCTTAATTATACCGCAAATTAGAAATTTCTTGCCGTCGCCGCGCGCTCGCTTCCGCTTTTTGTTGACTTATTGTTTGCTGGCTGGCGTGTTCCGGGCTCAAGACTCGCCGGAAATCCCGAGACAAGTACGAATTCGGTTACGATTTTGCAGTTCTCGTTGTTATACGCGCTTTCTCCACTCTTTCTTTTTTTCGTTCTCAAAAATCACCAAGCGATAGTAAAACGGTCGGCTCTGATAACACGAGACAGTATAGAAAATGGGAAAAAGAAAGGCGAGCGAGGACAAAAAAAAAATGAATAAAATTAAAACAAAACTGCATCGGTGTTGTTGAGTGAGTGAGTGAGTGAGAGAGAGAGAGATGACTTATCAATAATTAGTCGCGCGACATTAATCTCAATTCAACGCAATATGCCGCGCTGATTTGAATTTTCCTGCAGGCTGTGTCGACAAAAAACCAGCGGACTAGCGTGTTATATTTGCCTAACGTTCAAATAATAGTGGCGAATCACAAAGGGGGTCGTGGGCCTGAAAAACGACCAAATCAGTCACATAAAAAGGTACGCACAATCGCGGCCAAAGTGAACTATTGTGCTACTGAATATACGCGCGCGCGGTTAACCCCCCCGCACTGTCCGTCTCTTTCTTTTGTGAGCGCCAAATTCCACCGGACGATTCACGGAATTAAAGGGGATCTCTATCTTGGGCATCGAAACTTTTGCGACGTATTAATTAAAGGCTGATAAATTAATTAAGGGATGTTAGAATCAATGTTATATTTTTGCACGCCCAGCCTTAATTAATCATTTAAGATTGATTGTTCCTCGCTTGATTCATTACTTTTATTACTTCTGCTTAATTTGAGGTTTTGTAATGAGATTGCTAAAATATTGAAAATTAAAATCAAGCAGGTCATTAAATTACTGGTTTGAAAGAAAAAAAAAAACATAGGGGACCAAACAAAAAAAGAAGATAATAAAAAAAAGGCAGAAAAAAAAGCTGCTACATTAGGCTTTCTAAATGCAGCAGATAGGAAAAATAGCGTGAGCATTAAGAGGGTTGTCGGACCAGACAGGAAAGAGAACGCGATTGAGCAAAAATGATTTTTTAACGGTGTCGCGTGGTTTCTCCGGGGAGGGTTAACTTAAGCCATCGCTATCTTAGGCAGATAGTGGACAATGGCTTAGCATAATGGTCAGGGGGTTGGACGACAGCGCCCGGGGCTGTGCGGCTGACACTTTTGCGTATCCATCACGACCCAAGGACGGGCGCACAAGGATAAGGGTAAGAGGGCAGCAAAGGCGTGCCAAGAGGTCACGCACTTTCACTTTATAATCTAGTGTTCTTGTGTGAGCGCCAAACCCGCCTTGCCACGCGCACCGAAATGCTCATCCAAGTGGATCATCAACACTTTTTCCTTCCGCCTCAGCATTAAACGTAGATCAATTATTACTTCTTCATCTCTACAAGCCACTCTCTCTTCCGTATTTTTGTAACATTTTACTCACGCATCGGAAGGTACTAGCGGATCATAGAGGAAACCTTTGTGATCTTTGCATAACAAATCCTCATTTTTGATGCTCTTTGGTGGAGCTTTCTTGTCTGGCATCCTGAAACAAAATAATTTCATTGAGTCACACGTCTTTTTTGCAACATTATCAACTAGATTTTTATTTTCTTATGAAATTAATTAACTATAACTTATGAACATTGTGAACCAGAATTAATTGTGTTTTTTTTTAGTAAAAAAAAACACCATCAGTTGATAAGAGATATTGGAAAGATATTTAAAAAAAGCGAGGATGGTTAAACTAAGCTTGGAAGTAGGATTATTTTTTATACAGTTGTCAGTTGCTTAATCGTTTCGAATAATGCAAGCTCGTCTGCGACGTCGAGTGCGACGAAGACATTCGCTGTGAAAGTCTCGGGGGTCCAAGATATTGGGGTCGTGCATCATTTTTCACGTACACAAGGGGGCGGACAAACGTTTTTGCTGCTCTTTGCTATATAACGTGTATCCAGATAATGTCCTTAAAGAAGGATATCCCTCATGATCATGATTCAGGTAAAGCAGTTGAATCTGTCAACTTTTGATCTGACTTTTCCAATTTTATACAATTTTTTTTAAGTTTATTTTTTGTCCAATACCGAGTTAATTGGCTCCGATTGTTCAACTGTGAAAGTATGAATAAACAGAGAAGAAATCGCCCGCAAAGTAAAAGAGTGTTGGAAGTCAAGTTAAAGTTGCAAATGTAACGTCGGTAAGGGCAGAAGAAGGGGGAGGATGAAAATGGATAGGTGGACTCTCGGGTGTCCGCAAACCCTTCGCGACAAGCCCCTATAAGGCAAACACGAGAGGAGCGCGTGTGTTAAAAATGTTTGTCTCATTCCGCTCGGTCGCCCTTTTGCTCGCAGAGACGAATGCGTATTAATTATGACGCTCGTTCAAACATAGAAAACAGAGACGATGATCGCGAAACAGCCTCTCTCCCTTATTACGGCATTTTTATCGTCGCCATGTGAGAATCGCTTCGTTTCGACTGGAGGCGAGGGCTGTGTTTAACTTTTGTCGTCGAAAATTTTTCTCCCAAACGATATTGCTCCCTCGAGACCATCGCTGAGTGGACGCGACACGCCTGCAGCGTATCGCGTATATCGCAAGTTTTCGCTTTCAAGCTTTTAAGCTCAGAGTTGAACCGCCAACACGTTCCCCCCATCGCCGTACAAAAAGTCCAGCAAGCTCGATAATAATTACCGTCGAGTTGAGTGTTCCGTCTGAAATCAAGATGTGAGTCTTAAAATTGAGCATATAAAAGAAGAGCGATGAAAAAAAAGGACACAATTGATTGGTCTATAAAGAGCCAAGAGGAGAGATGAATAGTTTTTGTAATAAATGTGATAGAGCAAATTCGATGTTGCTGAACAGAAGCTACGCGGTGTCGGTTTTTTATATCCTTCTCCTTTTTTTTTTATCCGGTCAACAGTAATCCGTGCACATACGATCCCTCTGTCTCGCCCAAGGCGCACGATGCGTCGCGGCAAAAAGTGGCAGAGTCATTGCGGTCGGAATCTCATTATTTGAGGCCGGGGATATAATATTCTGTTGTATGCACGAACGAACCCGACGACAGCTCCAGACTTTAACCGAGCGAAACGAGTCGCGCGACATCGGCTCTCGAATATAACACCCATCAGCCTCGGCGTATCAAGCTGCGCGAAAAGCTACGGACGATGTTCCACATCGTCACGGTTCCCTAGTCACGCTGATGCGAAACTTTCATCGCACTTATATACTCGCCGCGATACACCATTAACCGGATGCCCTGACCAAATCAACATCCCGCAATCTCACCTTTTACGCACTATTTGATCAGTCTCAGAACCGTTCTTTTTTCTTCATCATCTTCTTCCTTTTTTTCTTTCACTCTCCCATCATGTTTATAATGATATCAGACTTTGTTACTATTGAAACATGACCAAGCCAGAGGCTAGAGACCATTTCTCGTCCTGCTTGCAATCCTCTTCTCTTCTCGGGCCGAAATATAAATCTTACGTTTTCACGTATAAGCGGCCTTTTAATATCACCAGGCTTGATTTAGCGGCATAGACCATGCATCCATGCTGAGGCCAGTAGTATACCCCACCTAATGACATTTGTCTTCCTTCGCGGTGGGGCTCCGCACTCCCTGATTTAACGTTTCCCACTGCTATTTGACTAAACGCCCAACTCCTTGGCAAACACCAGCAGCAACCGAGTAGTTGAAACATCCAAGCGGTAATCGACTGTAACTTCATGCCAAAATGTATTAAATCACAAATTTATATCATCGCCATCAGTTATAAGTTATCTTCGTCTATGAAGTTCCTTAAGAGTTTCAACCTTTTTCTAGGGTAGCTTTGGGGGGAGAGCAAAAAAAGGGGGCGGTAAATTAGTTTGTAAATAAAATGATCCGAATGATGAAACAAGTATTTGTATCAAGGGAGGATAATATATACATGTATATGGGTTATGTAGTTAGTGAGGAGCAGCGAAGCGTTGCCGCAGTCATTACGCGGAGGCTACGTGTCTGTGGTAAAAGGGTCCACGGTAGCCAGCCTTCGAAACACCAAAAAGAAGAACGGGCCGACAAAAAAAAGAAGACATAAATATGTGAGCATCAGCCGAACGAGCGAGAGAAAGAGAGGCCAAATGAAGACCTCGCGAAGGTACGAAAGAGAGGCCGCACGCAAGATGTAGCTCGTTGAACAGAACGAGGACTAAAAGAAGCGAGGCACGGTGATGAGAAGTAGAGGAGCACGTAGTGTTGCTGAACCCAAACCGATCAGATTCCAAGAACCTACTGAATTTCATATCATCTTATTCGGGCTCCTGGAATGCACGCCTCAACCCGCCACATATAAACGAATCCATTCACGTAATTCCGCAAATATTGTCTCCAACGCGCATCTTTCATTTTTCTTCTTTGCAATCGTTCCTCTCCTCTCCTCTTCTTTTTTTCGTTCCTTCTTTTTTTTCTCATCCCATCCTTTCTTTCTTTTGGTTTTTATTGTCTTCGTTTATACCAGGCAAATTTGTCGAACAGGCGGAAATCTTGACGGAACAGCGAAAGCTAATTGCGTTCTTGGTTGATGAAGGTGGCGGAAAAAAAACCGAGGCATTGATAATCGACGTCCTGCTTACACCTTTTGAACGCGGGCTACGTCAATTTACGTCCCGCGGACTGAGGCCTGTTGAGTCGCGCGAGACGAATAAACCTTCAAACAAATAGAGAACGAACAAAAACCACGCGACAATGCCTCTCCGCTTGGCAAAAAGACACTTGTCAACGATGCTCCGTCGAGCATGCCAAGCGGAACAATTTTCGCATTTTGCCGATTAATTGAAAAGGAATGCAACGGTGTTTTGTTTATCTCTATGGGAAAAAACCAACGGTCCTTTCGACGGTGCGGACTAAAAAAGTTCATGCCACTGCGAAAAGTTTTAACCCAAATAAATGTAATTTAATTGACCGTCCATTTTTATGACTCCAAAATATAAGCCTTGGATAAAAAAGTAGTTTATCTTAACGATGAGATTTCCTTTTTTCTTCTTCTTCTTTTTTTTTGGTTTCATTTTTTGGGCTTTTTGAATGTTTTTGCATCGAGGGAAAAAGGAAGCGGGCAATTCTATAGGTGTAACAAGTTCATCGGGGCGTCAAAGGCCCTAGGATGTGTTTTTTTGTCTGATTTGTCGAAAAGGTGAATGAAAAACAGCGCCATCATCGGAACAATCGCTGCGTAACGAAAAAGGCGACAAAGAAAACCGCAATAAGGAAACAAGTAGTTGGTGATGCACAAAAACTGCAACGAAAAAAAAAATGAGTAGCATTTTTTTAAGGCGCTCCCTTTTTCTTTTTATATTTCAAAGTCAAAAGTGTGGATTTTGTTTGAATTCGAACTGGAAAGCGAACGAAAAAAAAAACGAAGACGGAAAATGAAACGCAAGGCGCGCAGTGAACGTTGAGCTCGCTTAGACGTGAGCGCTGATGATAGTTTTTGCTCGGTGCAAGATTTTTTGTCCTGTCCTCTCCTACAACCACCCCCGGGGGCGGATGATATATGACCGCCCCCGAGACACTGGTCGTCTCTCGAGAGAAAGAAAGAGACGGAGAAGGAAGCGGACGAAAAGCAAGGGCTGGGATAGATATCCTGATTCCGCAACGAAGAATTCCTTACGTGCTCTCGTATATGGGCATCCGATCGTTAGTCGTGATTTTGAACACTCCTGATATTTCTCCACCGAGCATTTAACATCATCCTTTTTTCGTCGCGTCCCCCTCGACGCACAAAAAAAAAACCAACTCATCCAACGATATATTTAAATTCTATTTGGTTTTATTTTTTCAATAAAAACAGATTGTCATAGACAAATAAAAATTCCAACAATTTCATACCGTCTGCTAATGTTCGCAATAAAAATCCAACAAGGCAAATTCTCAGAACGAATTGCAAGGCAAGATAAAGGAGAAAAATAATTATCAAACATTTATAAGCGTTCTGTCAAGTCGGCAGAATTCGAAAATCAAATTTCAAATTTTAAAACGGTAGGACAAAAAACGGCACGGGGAGTGGCGGATAAAAAATGAAGTTGAAAGTCGATATTTCATTTGTCGCAGCGTGTATCGTATACTTAAAATTTGTTGGAATCGCGAAAGGGGGCGAATCGGGTAATCTCTCAGGAATTAGCAAAATATCAACAACTCCCCCGACAAAGGGAGGGATCGGAGCTGCAAAGACGTCCTGCAATGAATCAACTTATTTAAGGGTAGTTGAATTTCGCGAGTCGATGCACGACGACGACAGCAAACCCCCCCGTCCCGCGCGCACTTCTGCTCAAATGATTTATCGCTTTCCTTCCGAATCACCCTTTCCTAGTTTTATATTAAAACGTACGCAAAATAGTCGCAACTTTTTGAACTCCCAATTCAAGATTCTTCTCATTTCAAGATCAATGTTTTGTTTTATTTTTTTTTTTTTTGTTAAAATTAATACATGAAAGGTTACAAATCGAACTTCGAGGTGCAACTTGAGAAAGATGATGCCAAGGTGGACAATTAGTCATTTATGAAACCGTAAGCGGAACCGCAAATCGACCTTCCGCTGGCCGAATAAAGGGGGTGTGACGTTGGCGCGAGTGCGTTATCTCAAAATTATTAATCATATTGCTTAGCGCGCGACCCACGTTCGAGCTGCATAGACTTATCTGACACCTTAATCAATTCCAAGTTATTAATTATTGTACCCCTGGCCTTTTGGCACCGCCGTCTATAACCATCTCGGCTATTGTCTGCGGCTTACAATGCGGTGTCAACACACAACCAAACTTGCATTTTCCGCTCGCAATCATTAATAATTGTTATTTAACACCGAGATGCTTTCTTTCGACTTACGACCCGCGAGGGATCATGATTTTGTTTCTCACTCTTTTTTATTTCCTTTTCTGTTCTTTCGTGATGTAATTTTGTTTTTCTAATAAAAAAACAAAAGACGAAGACACAAAACGTGGGAAAAACAAAATCAAAACCAAACCCAATATGACATGAGATGTGAGAGCTTATCGTAGTCAGATCTGCGATTCACTCTTCTAGATAAGAGAAAATCCATGAGAGGAAACAGGATTGAGCGATAGTCTATGCAAATGCCTAATCCTTGAGGAAATCCGACTGAGCGACGTTGACAGATTAGGCACACGCGTATCAGACAAATGGCCACTTACACTGTCATTTATTTTCAATGAAAATCGCTGCCAACTCTTTGCGCCTGGCTAATTAGATGATACAATGCACCTGAAACAATGTCGTTGAAAAGAATTTCAAACCTTATTCCGACAACCGAACTTAACTGATTTTTACTAGCCGAAAAGAAGAAGACGAAAGTAAAGTAAAAAAAAACGAGAACGAACACGAATTCAACGTCATGTTAGAAAAATTAATCACCTGATAACAATGGCAAGTGTGCAAACAATGGTTCAAGGGTCGCGAAAAATGTTTTCGTACTCTTTGACTTATAAAAGGATGAGCATAAATTTTCGACTTGCGCGTTCCAGTATCTTTGTCTGGGCGATCTTCTATTTTTTTGGAAAGTGCAGTTTTAATTGTTGAGAAGCAATAACTATCAAATTTGTTTGATTGTATAAAAGAGAGAGAGAGAGCACCTTTTTCACGACACTTGAGCTCATTTGAAAACCGTGAAATCTCTAAATCTCAGGACAGGGATTTCCACCCTCAACTCTTCAAGTCACATATGTGACATGACACTCCGTGTAATCCGTACAAAGAGTTGATCCCAATTTGGTCAAGCGTCTGTTTGCTAAACATGTCGGATTAAAACACAAGCCTATTACCGTGTCAATCTATATTTTCACATTAAAATTGCGGATTTGCAAGGAAAAAACAACGTAATGAAAAAAAGGAAAAGTAGGATTTGAAGCTGTGAATTCTGATTATGGATGAAATTTAAATAATGAAAGTGTCAATCACACGTTGGAGCAGCGCGGAACAGAAAAGATCGGTTACATTTTGTTTCTCGTGAAACTTGTCGGCAAAGACGAAACATTATTAAGACAGGGTCTTCAGCCGGTCGATGTATCATTCTTCGCCAGGTCGTTAGGCGGTTTCAATTAGTTTTCCCTAGTAGCAGCCGTCCATCCTCCCGCTGGACTGGGAACCTCACCGTAATCGCACAGACCAGTTTTTTCTGATAATTAGGAAAAACTCGTTAATGCGCGTGAGATATCCTTCCTGCATTATACCTTCTTCCCTTTTTTTTCTCTCTCTCTCCTCTCATCTCTTTTACGATCAATTGTAAAACTAGTATGGAATACAAATCGCACGGCTAATTAAATTAAAATAGAATTAAATTCATTGAGCTATCGTAATTAACCATACCGAATGTCTGATTAATTTGATGCATCCAGTCAAGATGCACCATCCTTCGGGGGGAATAATATAATGAATCTCAGCGACATCTAGAGATTCGTTCGCTCAACTCCGACCGCCCTTGAATTAATTCTGGTTCTTCGTTCGAAATGTACAATTTCTTATCGAAACCAAACGAATGCAACTTTTTTTGCCTTCAACTTACCGGATGAAGCGCCGCCATAAATCTATAAACTCTTTACTAATAATGTACAGTTGGTCGTTTGGATTGTAGTCGGTGATGTTTCTTTTCTTGTTGTTGTAGAGGCTCATCAGTGCTTCCTTTTGTTTTTTTGAGTTGATTTTGTCGTCTGCACGAAGCTTCTGGACAGATTCTTGAATAGCCTGTAAAACAAATTTGTTTTTCAAATTAAAAATAATTACTCTGTTGTAGATCAAACGTTTAAGCTTCAGATGGTAAGGTAGTGAAATACTATGAATGGTAAATTTAAATTGAACCATCACCTCGCATTCTGGACAAGCTGGCGTATTGACAGGATACTCTTTCGAATCAGGAAAATATTTCCGCAAAATTTCCCATGCTTCCTGAGGTACAATCTTCCTCCTGTTTATGGGAGTGCTCAGATTGTGGTGCTCACAAAGAAGGTCTTCATTGAAATTGATGATATTGTTATCTTCACATTCTTCTTGATCCTTTTGAGTATTTTCGGCATCTTTTGCAGGGCTTTCAGAATCATCGTTTACTTGATCTGGATCTTTGATACTCGCTGTTATGCTCTCATCCATATTCTGGTCCATTTTTTCATCCGAAGAATCTTGATCATTCATACTGATCTGAGATTCAGCCAGCCTGTGCCAAGATTTAAGAGAATCTGCTCCAACGATAAAACAATCGTCAGTTCTGAAACATTATAAACAGTGTTTCATTATAGTACAGGTTTTGATACAAAATTTGTTACTTTTTCATTTATTTGTCAATTTATTTGTGATTTTTATTATTATTATTATAATTATTATTATTCGAATTACTCACACATCTCGGACGGTGCGCAGCAACTCGTTTATTCTCTTGTGATCACGTTCAATGTCCTTTTTGAATTTCAAAAGTTTACACTTGCGTTTAACACAAATGTCGCACAAAGAATTGTGATCAAGTCTCAGCTTGCTTCCATATTCTTTGAACAGTAACTCAGCACATGGAAGTGACAGACACTTGACGTGGCTGATTTGTGAAAGATCTAATTTGCGATGAGCACAAACGTAATCTGAATTGTCGATCGGTGGGATTTGGTCCGATGATGTTTTGTCAGTCAACCATTTGTTGAGCCAGTCAGTCGGCAACCATTGATACTCAGTATAATCTTCAGACGTTTTAATCATATCATAGAATTGTATCACAAGTTCACGTTTTTTGTTCTGTTCTTCAATTTCTTGTTTCTGTTTAAACGAAAAAAATTAATTTCGATTCAATTCATGGTTCAGATATAATTATAATAATCAAAAATAAAAATTAAATTCCTATACCTTTTTTTCTTGAATATCAAGAAGAGTCAACTCATGCCTAACGTTCTCATTTTTTACAATCTCCCGTAAACTTTTGCGAACTTCCCATTTTTCAAATTCCATCTGAAAATACGTTGTGATTAATGTAAACGTTATTATATATATATAATAACAGTGTTATTATTTCATTTATTAATATAAGTATTTACCTCTTCCATAGCATCTAGCTTGCCACAACTCATTGCCCTGTGTGCATCCCCATTCAAAACTTTGTACTCGATAATTTGTACATCATCATCTAAAACAATAATACAAAATTCGTTATCATTCATTAACGTTTGATTCTTTTAAAAAAGATAACATGTTTTTCTTAGATATTTCTACAGTCTATCTACCGTCTGTCTTCGTCGTATCCTGTTTGAATTTTTTTGGACTACTGGTTGTAGATCCAAGGACCGAAGATTTTCCATCATTCGCTACTTTTCTTTTTCCTTTTCGAAGCGAATCGTTCGTCTCCTTTGAATTTTCATCATTGGAATTAGTTTTATTATTCCTCACTCTTTTGTAAACCAACATATAAGCCGTATTGGAAGAAATGAATCCCTTTGGCACCTTTCCACGTTTTGTTGTTTTCAAATCGTCTGGATGATAAAAAACATCAACTATGAAATACTATTTGTCTTAACAAATTCAAGTATATTGAAATTTCATTAGACTAACCAGCCGTTTCATCTTCCATCCGTTTATGATTGATTTTTTCCACTTTCTCATCACTAAACTGGTACCATTCACCTTCCGAATTGCAAATGTTGGCACTATAATGACCCGAGTTAGCATGTGGCCCTTTATGGCTTAACACTGCTACCAGATTGTACACATGTGTTTGAGGTGGACTGTTCAGATACTCCGACATATCAAGTACTTCCGGAAACTGAATGAAAGAATTCAGTTTTTTCTTCTGGTTGCTTGACCTATGCAGAAACAGTTTATCATTATTATCAAAAATTGATTCGCTATCATAAAGTTAAACAGAAAAGTATTAAAACTAAAATACATCTAATTCAATTTACCGGTTGAATACAAATCGAAGTAGCTGTATGTTCAGAGTATCTGGCAAAGACGCCAACCTGATGAATCGTCTGGCATCTTTCTTGTCATTACAATTCGTACAAAAGTACTGATTAGCACCTGTTAATTTTTCCTCGGACAGATATTTTTGCAGAGCTTCTTTAAGTGTTGATGCCAGTTGTAAATCCAGTTCATAAAATGTCGTTGACGTTGGATGTTCTGTCCCACACGCGGTACAACTGTAATGATACATTGGATGTAAATCTACCTCTTTGGCATTAAATAACTAATAGAAGTTTGGATAAACATCAATTACCAGTTGATATAAACGTATTTTCCTTGGGTGAGTTTTTGCAATGATTTCAACAGCTCGCTGTTGGTTTGCAACTTGTCTTCGATGTGACATAACAAAAGTTTTGAAAATTCTTGAGCATCTTGTTGCGTGGAAGTATCAAGTTGTAGAACAATAGCTAAGTTGTAAGGATCAAATCGTTTTTTCTTCCCAAATTGCAGCATGGCGAAAACAAACTGTAGCTGACCAACAACCGTTGATGGAACATAAGTTTGATCGCTGCTCTCGGCTTTCAGCCGAGCTTCCTGCTCGTCGGGATCCTCATCGCTATTCCATTTATAAATAATTCGCCTAGAAAATGTTTTTAAACGTTCACTTAAACTGACGACTTCCGTTTGATTGTTTCTAGACGAGTCAACTTTATTTGTTTGTTATTACCTAAGTTCCTCATTGTGAAACCACACTTGTATTAAACTATTCACATAACAAGTTGCACCTAAATTTTCCAAACCTACATATTCATCTGGATTTCTCAATTCTGTCAAAGAACTTTCTAAGGAGGCAGCTTTTGCCGGCTGTGACTTTTTGTATTTCTCTTCTCCTAGTCCTGTCAAACATTTCGGATTGTGCGAGCAGTTTCTTCTGCAATGATCAAAAAAAACTTTCATGAGTAACACCGTAAGCCACAATTTTAACTGTTTGATAATTCCATTACATCTTATACTCACTTGCAATTTCTACACTTTTTGAGTGTAAGCCTGTAAGCAGATTCCAATTGTTCCCTTTTGATATCCTCAGGAGAAACTGTTTCTATAAAAGACCAGGCTTGTCTTTCAATTTCCGCTTTTTTTGGAGGTGGCATTTTAATCTACGAAAATAAAAAAACGAAAATTTGTTAAATCAGTGACATTTTAAAGACAAAAAATCAAAGCCTGCGAAATACGTCGCCGACTTTTACTGTTTACTACTACTTTACAACAATTTGGCTTGAAAACTTATGATTGTGTATTTGTAAACAACATAACATTGACTGAAACCAAACGTACCAGCTAAAGCATACGACCGTCGACGCGGGAAAAAGTGCAAATAAAATAATAAAATTTTCTGTTGCAGATGTTTCAGTAAACAATCATCGTCTTTTTTTGTTTTTTTTTTAATAAAAAATGTACTCACAAAAACTGTTTATGCCATTGATTAATTCAACAAGCAGTCAAGCAATTCACTGTAAGCGTAAACTCGAGCGCCAACTACACATCCAACGAAGACACTAAACAAGAGGAGAAAAACAAGGATGAGAGGATAACATTAACCTAGTAACGTTTGACGCTACTCGAATTTTCTCCATTCATCAATGAGAATGACACTTGAACGTAAGACGGATTTGTCATCTCGTCATCGGTGATCCCAACTAATGATTACTTGCTTAATCGAGTCAATCTTCTTACACAAATTGCAAACGAAATTATTCGGCTTCCATGGCTTACATCCCGTTTTCATTGCGAACCACACGACCCGATACAATGTGACATAATTTGTTTGACACTACAATTTCGAATGGTCAATTATCGGGGCTTCGACAAATCTTGTTTCACTTGGCAATCACACTTTTTTTGGTTTGCAAACGGAACCCCGAATCATTTTCTACCGCCATATGCAATGCACTAAATTCACATTCGGTTGTTGTTGAGAATGTAGGCTTAAGAACCGGTACAACACAATTCTTTTTCGAGAATATTTTTCGAAATCAAACACGATCTTTCAACCTTTCCGATGTGTCTCTTTTTGAATGAAATTAATTTTTCAATTAATTAAATACCTTTATCAAACATTAATTTTATATTTAGTCGCCGAAAAGACGTTCATGAGAATTTAGCATTAAGCCTGTATCGAACATAACCTTCAAAATACTGGACGTACATGAGAGTGAAAAACAGAACGGAGGATCAATTTTTCAAACAAATGAAAGTCAATTAAATAGAATACTTGAATACAAACCGGTATGTCTACCACTCTTTTCTTGATAACATTTTTTTCAGTGACTTTGAATAGATGAATGTCAATTATGATGTATTTACGCAATTACCAAATCTTTGATTTTTTACTCATGCCTTCAAGCTATCAACACGATTTTGTTGATGTTTACTAATGTATAAATCTTTAATTAGTGTCCGTCAGTTACATTGATATAGTAGTTTTAATAATTTGCAACAAAATTAATTGCAACAGTCGTATGCTTACAAGTTCTTAAATTGCAAGAAATCAAAACAAAATATAAACATGCTTTTCTGTGTAATTATGATAGATGAAATTAATAAAAAAAATCAACTTATTTTAGGATCAACAAAATGAGCATAACCGGTAGAAGTGGCCGGGAATTCGCACTGGCAGTGCTGAAGTGTGTTCCAAGGGTTATGTTGAGCAACCTGCGACCAAATCCTGGCTTGAAAAAACACAAACGAGGCAGAGGTCAGCACGGCGGCGACAAGCACGGCTCTGGAAACAAAGGAAGTGGACAACGTCAAAATTACATGCGACCTGGCTATGAAACTGGCAACTTGCCGTTTTACCGTCGGTTTTCATTCGAGCCTTATTACAAGGGCCATCACATGAGAAGAGAGTATCCCCCAATTTCGTTAGAAAAACTGCAACTCTTGATCGACACAAACAGGCTGGACAGTACGAAGCCAATCGACCTGGCGGCGATCATACGAAGTGGCCTGTTCGGTTTGAGACTCGACGGCAAACATGCTGGGTTCCAACTGACAGACGAAGGCGCTGACAATTTCACAGCCAAGATTAACATCGAGATCCAGTGGGCCTCGGAGAGTGTGATAGCAGCTATCGAGAGGAACGGCGGTGTCATCACGACGGCGTACTTTGACCCGCTCAGCATCCACGCGGTGCTGAACCCGAACAAGCTTTTCCTCAATGGGAATCCTATTCCGCGTCGACTGTTGCCCCCCATGGACTGTCTTGAATATTACAGCAGTGCGGCATACAGAGGTTACTTGGCCAATCCGGAAGAAGTGTCGCGGGAACGTCTCGTGCTGGCACAAAAGTATGGATATAATCTACCTAAGATAGAGGATGACCCGGATTACGAGATGCTGACGGAGAGGAAGGATCCGAGGCAGGTTTTCTACGGGTTGCATCCGGGTTGGGTCGTCAATCTTCATGATAAACTAATCATGAAACCAAAGGCGGAGTATTTGAAAGAGTTTTATGCTAGTTAAGTTTGTTGGTTTTTGTATAAAGATGATTTGCAATAAATTAATTCGATCCAAGTATTTGAGTTTTTGGTTCGGTACCTTTTGAGAAGTTTACATCATTTGCTGTTTATGATTTATCAAGAGACCAACTTCGAACAATTGCTTTTATTAAAAATGCCATAGAATCCGACAGTAAAAACAAGCTTAATTATTTTTAAGCTTTCTGAATAATAAATACAAATTTTTGTGTACCTGAAATTGTCAATTCTTTTATATTCATCGTCAATTTTTATGTACTGAGAAAAAAAAATCTAATTCTGTTGTAGATTTTTAAGTTGGTTAATGTTTTCAGTTGTGATAACATCCAAAAGTAATTTAGCAATCAGGTTTCTTAGCTGGTGAAATTTTTGAATCGTCAGATAGAAGACACGTTTCTCGCCGTTTGATAAGGTCCAGTACATTATAATGTGCGGTTTTAATATCCTCCGAAGATCACTTTAAAAGATAGTTTTATAAAATATAATTGTTAAGAATTCTTGAGAATGTTAAAGTAATGTATATCTGTATTCTTACCTCGATGAAATTGAAATATTGATCTTCCAGTTAATCGAAACAACTTCTGGATGATATTTCAGTCTGTTTGAAACGTTACAAATCATACGTGGCCTTTTTGGTCCGTAAAGAACTATCATAATATCCTGGATACAGTCAGAATTAAATCTAAATAACAGGGAAGGAACATAAATGTAAAAAAAAAATTATTAATGAAATCCCAATGGGCTGAAATATTTGATTATAAAAATGCTTTTTACTTTAAGTCTTGAAGAACAGTTTTCATTTCCGATTGACTGATCGATTGTTGAGAATATCTCAAATGCAAACTGACAATGTTCAGAATTGTCGAGAACCATTCATCAATTAGATTCTGATTGACATTACATTTTTCGCACAATTTTTCAAGTGCTCCTTCTGGCATATTGTCATGTTCCAAAAATTTAACCGCAACTGTAAAAAAGATTTTGCACAAAAATAAACATTTTATTATTTTCGTTAAGTTTATTTATTTAAATGTTCAAAAAAAAACTTACGCTGTAATAAAGGTCGAACTTGACCTTGGGTCAACTCAGATAAATGTTTTGTATTATTTCCAAGTCTTGCAGATAAAACATTTTGGAAAGACATTTCTTCTGTCTATCACAGTCACTATTACAAAAGTTGTTTTTCTTCTAAAAATTGCCTTTCAAAAAAATTCGAAAGTTAAAAAGTGATGTGGGTGCCATCAAAATTAGTCAAAAACGAGAATGTCAAAAGTTTTGTTTTTCTTGGGGGGTTAGTTTCAGTCAGTACTTACTGTTAAAATAGAAATCTGTCTTACCAACAGGGTATAGTCATAACACAAATATTGCATAACAATTTTTTGATTTTTTCAAAATGTTGTTTAAAAAATTATACTAAATGCGTTTAACATTAGAAACAACTAAAAACCAATATAATAACAACAACATTTGAAACAAAAGAGTATAAAATAAAAGTGACAGTTTGATAATGAACTGAAGAGATACTACTAGCGCCACGCACCGGTTTGCGCGCAATTCCAGATTCAGTATCAACGGAAACATCACGTTGGAAAGTTTGTTTTCAAAAATAAACAATTTACAACAAGTTCTTTGTTAATCAGATTTCAAGGATATTGTTTAACGTGGATAATAAACCGGTATGTTAGTTGTGTTCTCAAATATAAACATAATAAATGACAATGTAATGTGATATCTCAAAAGAGATAATTGAAAAATAAACCGGTATCGTTTTGTGCGTAGTGACGTTATGCTCAATTTTGTGCTTTTGGTGACAGAATGATGTTTGTGTGATACTATTGTTGTTATCCTTTTTTTGCAGATGCGGTACGACTTTTTGTTTATTTATCTTTAAATTTCAATAATTCACTACAACAAGTGGCAGTAAGGTCACCGTTGTTTACCAATTTTGCTGCACAAATGTTAATCAACAATCAAAATAAATTAATTGGTGTAAGGAGAGAAAGTTAAACCACCCGTAACGATTATAAAACAAGGCTGAAAATAATTTCAAGGTTAGTCTCATTTTAAAATGTTTATTTTTCTGTCTGTTTAAGAAAAAAATTGGTAAATATTTTTTACCATTTAATTTTAGGGAGTGTCTATTCACGCACCACCCGTGTACCTGTGTGCCCGTGTCGAGTACCCGTGTCACTTTTTGCCCGTTTATCCGTGTACACATTTTGTCCGTTTACCCGTGTACAACTTTTTGCCCGTTTACCCATGCAATGTTTAGGCGGGAAAATTTAACAAATTTTTTTCTTTCTTTCTTTTTTTTCATAAAAACGAACCAGAATTTTCCATTATTTAATTCTTATTGGAAGTTGTATTTGTATTGAATTCTCTCAATTAGAAAAATACAAACTTCCTAATTGATTTTCTAATCAAAACACAATGCAATACAATCAACGCTGCATATGCACTGCATAGAATATACAAATTCGATTAAAATCATATTTCCTTTCATTAATCAATCAAAAAATGATTCAGTTTTATTATTTATTTTATTTTTTAAATATTTATTAAATTATTATAACAAATTTGTGGAGCAAAAGATACAATATTTTTGGGGCATACATGATATAAAGATAAAGGCGTTTTGGGGCAAACGATGATCACCATTCACAGATCGACGTTTTTGGAAAATTTTCCCGCCTAAAACCGACGGGTACACAGGTGGTGTGCGAATAGACACTGCCATATTTTTTACCATTTAATTTTATTCTAATTATACTAATTTATGTTTATATATATTTCATTCATTTAGATGTCAAGCAGAAGAATAACCGCTAGAAGATCCATGATGGGTCTTCGGAATTCAATTGTTGCAACAGGTAATATATTTGATTTAGATATATATTTCTGAAGCAAAAAAACGGAATGTATCATGAAATATATTATTTTTTAAATTTTAGATGAAGGGGGATTCAATGCATTGAGAAATTCATCAAGCATCGGTTTAAATTCCTCGATGGGCTTGGAAAGTAGTCATCAAAATAGTTTCCAGGAAACGGATTGGTCAGAACCATCTATGCCAAAAGACTGGAATGGACGGATAAAAAATTCTAGCATAGGTTTGGCAGACACTAACCAAAAAAATGAGACGAAAAAAAGTATTATGAGCGGTGTTGACACCGAAGGTAATTGCACAATAATTGGATAAACGATTTCAACAAACCATTGCTGTGTGTCTAATGTTTTTACATTTTACTTACCTTGTTGCAGATCTGTCCGTGTTTCTCAAGAGAGAAGCACATAAACGGAGGCGTTTACAGGCAAATCGTGACACATCAAGCAACAGCGACAGTGACAATGAATTTGAGAAGATTCTCACTGGTCAAATGAAATCATCCCAGCCAGTTCCTGAGCAAAATGATGTTCATGATACAAGCAGTAGTGAAGAATCTGAAAGTAAATGATATTAAAATATTAGTATTCTTCATCAATAATATGCTTTTGTCAATAAAGCAAGTAGTATTAATAATCATAAAACTGCTATACATATTTTATTCATTTGATCTTTTATTTTTATTTAGGAATCCAAATTGAAAAACAAATGCAAAGAAGCATGCCAAGAAGAAAGGTGCCTTTTAGCAATTTGATGACGTCAAGTTCCGAGAGTGATAATGATTTTGAAAAAATTCTTACTGGTCAGCTGAAATCATCTCAGCAGGAACTGAGACAAAATGAAAAGGATAACGAACAGCGTGATTCTATTCCGAGTGCACCACAGTCATCAGTAGAATCAGATGATCTTGCTTCTTCCATGCAAAAACATTCATCTCGTCGTCAAGAAAAATTATTGAGTAAACATCTACTTTCAAGCGAAATAGAAACAAGTGATAATTCGGAAAAATCGGTTCGATTGAAAGAATCTGTCATTTACCACAAACATGACATTTCGTCAGAAGTGGAACGACCTTTGACTCGGGATAATCAAACAAATTCGAGATTGAATGCAAGCGAAGAAAAACGACATTTGGAGTACGACGATATATCAATACATACCAGCGATCAGTCACCGAGATCTGGTTCTTCACAAAATACCAACAATGATAGTAATGAAAAAGTTCATTCATTGGCACCGACGAATAAAAAAGTTCCATCGAACTGGAAATCGGATTCAATTTCTATTCACGAAAGTGACATGGATATTGAATCTTCGGCACATGCAGGCAGTCGTTCTTCAAGTGGTTCACGCAGTAAAAGAGCAACAGAAAAGTCAGTTAGTCAGAAACCAGCTAATATAAATACAAGCGAAAGATCGTCAGTTGAAAAGAGCAACGAAAATTCGGAACGATCAACGGAAGATGAGAATCATAATGAAACACTGCTGACTCAATCGCAAAAATCTTTGCGTTCAACTAGCAAGAAGCAAGACAAATCTCTCGAATTAGAATCAAGTAAAAAAACAACATCATCATATAAGGGTAAGAGTAGAAATTTGGAAAAATCAATGGAAGATGAAAGTGATAATGAAACATTGCCAGCACACTCACAAAAAACGCTGGGTTCAGCGAAAAAGGAGCAAAGCAGATCCCTCAGATTTGGATCAAATAGAAAAACAAGATCGGTAGCCAAGAGTGGAAATGAAAGTTTGGAACAATCTGTGGAAGATGAGAATCATAATGGAACATTATTAATGCATTCACAAAGGACATTGCGTTCAACCACGAAGAAGCAAGACAAATCGTTAAGATCCGAATCAAATAGAAAAACAAGATCGTCGTCTGAAAGGAGCAGTGAAAATTTGGAACAATCAATAGAAGATGAAAATCACAATGAAACACTGCTAACAAACTCACCAAAAACGCTGGGTTCAACAAAGGAGCAGGATAAATCGCTAAGATCTGAATCAGGTAGAAGAACTGGATCATCTGGTTCACCTGAAAGGAGCAGTGGCAGATTATTAGCCGAAATTGAAATGTATGAAAATCAAAATGAAGCGAACCAACAAATGGATATCGATGAGCAAGCCAGCCAGGAATTTGATATTAATGATGCAGAAACGGAAATGGAGTCTTTGAAATCGAAAAAAGGATCGAAAAGAAAGCAGGCTTTTGAGGAGAAATCTGTAACTTTGGATGAAAGTAATATAAAAAAACTGAGAACCAGATCAACAACAAAACAAATTCAGTCTCGCAGCGTTAGGTCGAATCAAAATCTCGACAGGAGTGAAAATTTGGAACGATCAAAGGAAGATGAAAGTCGTAATCAAAGATTGAAGACACAATCGCCAAAAATATTGCGTTCAGCAACGAAGAAGCAAGACAAAATAAACAGATCTACGTCGCCCACATCGGAGAATGCAGAACAGAATATATCATTTTCTCAGACGCGGAAAATGATTGTTTTTAGTTCTGATTCTGAAAGTGAAGATGTTGTTGAACGACAAATAACAAAAACTTTGCCAGAAGTTTCACAAACGAAACAAGTTGGGGAACACGAACCGAGTTCATTGGCAGAACAAAATGATTCGCGAAAGAAATTAACTCTATTTGATTCTGATTCTGATTCTGAAACTGAAGAAGTTGCTTTGAGTCAAAGCAAAGCAACTTCAGTTAAAGCTCCAAAAACAAAAAGTGTCTTGGAAAATGTAGAGCCAATTTCGAACATTGAGATTGATTATGATGATGTAGATGATGATCCCATCCCAATAATAGCAAATCAGTCAAAGAAAAATGTAACGAATTCATCTAAAAACACGGTTCCTTCACTAATAACATCAAAGTCTCAATACCAGATTCAGCTAAATGCATCAAAGATAGCAGCAGCAAAGAAAGTTCCTCTCAAACCTATCCAAACCACTTTGGATGGATACATGAAGAAAACAACGAAGTTACCCCCCAGTGAGTTAGGCCTGAAATACAAAAGTCTGCAGAATTTTGACGAACTACACAACCAGCCTGAGCTGCCTCCAGAACTCAAGGAAATACGTCAGAAATTGCTCGAAGATCCTTATGTAATGCAGGAAACAAATCGTATCAGTCGCGAGAATTGGGACGCTGAGCAACATGAGCGGCGAAAGAAAGAGATGGCTAGGCTTGCAAAGGAGGAACAAAAGAAAAAAAATCAGCTTTTGGAATTGAGGAAGAAGACTGCCGAGCAACGTAAACAAAGGAAGGAAGAGCAACTGGCGAGGATCTCAGACGACTACAAGGTCAATGGGAAGCTGTACAAACCACGCTTGGCTAAACCTAAGAAATGGTGCACGACCAGGTTATACGAGAATTTACAGAAGAAGATGGAACCCATCCATGGAATCGATACTAAACTCAAGTCGGAAGAGCTGATGATCAGAATGGTCCAGGATGTAGATTTTATCACCAAGACAGTAGAGTATGACAAATACAAAGAACGTCTGAAGAAACTTAAGGAAACGCTCGCGAGAAATGGCATCGTTGTCACCCATGATGACTTCTGGTTCTTCGCGTACGAATATTTGCCTTATACGTTTCGAGTCAAAGCTGTTCCCATGACTCTTCCAGGAAACATCGAAACCATGCCTGGTTGGAACCCAATGAATGATGAAAAACCAATATTAGAAACCATCTGAATCATTTCAAATTATTTATCAGCATTGCAATTGTATGAGTATAAACTGAGTTTGATCACTATTTTTCATTTATTTGTTATTTTTATACGATTTCCCTGTGGAAATGTCTGATTGATTATTTGTAATTGAGTTGAGTTAGTATGTTAGAATATAAAAACTGAACTCAGTTAAAACATTGTAAGATATAGTTAATGTATAAAATACTATGTATCATTATTTTGAATACTGCATATTAAATGAATATCGTTGAACCATCGCAGTGATTGTTAAAATTGTTTGAAAACTAATTGTTTGATTTGTTGTATCCGAAACAGAAAAGACGTTTAACATTCTGAAATTCTTCTTTCAATATTTCAAGCTTTTGAGTTCGTTTCCATTGTGACATTCAAATAAATGTATAATTACAATTTATAAAAATTATTCCATAACGTAAATGCAATTGAAATTGGAAATTAAAAGAATTAAAAGATCAGTGCATAAGTTTTGAAGACTTTTGCCCTGATTGAATATTGCTTTTGTAACAATATGAAAAATAATACTTTTGTAAAAGATAAAAGTGAATTTATATTTGCCGCCAGAATACTACTACTACTACGACTGAAAAGTACAGAAGCGCCACAGAGAAAAATTGTGAAGTGGCGCCACGTGAAACCATTCAAAACCCGTTGTCGTGGGAGGGGGACATTATCAGAAATATAAATCAGGATCGTACATCGTACAACGAAGACCTCTCAGAACTCATGAATTCGGCGCTTTTTTATACACGACCGCTCAATTAACATTCGGAGCGCGACGTCGGCTATTTTCGAGTGTTCAAAAGCCACGTTTGTGACACCAACGGTTTCCGAACAAAATCGATCCTGTGCAGTGCGTACGTCGCTCTCGGTCAAATTTCATCGTCCACAAACTGCTGTGTTGGTGTTGTTCGGCAAAATAAAGCACCCAAAATTGCCAGTCAAAATTGATCGAAAAAAGAACGCATTTTCACAATGGACACAGACGTCAATTCCTGTCTAAAAGACTGGAACGACCTGACAAACGACTTCAAAGAACTCGAGGTAAGAACTCGCAAAAAAAGAACGAGCCCATTCAAAACAGCGTTTTGCAAACACCGATTTCATCCATTCGCAAGTTTTTCAACATGTCATTTTGTCATTTTTCATTACAACAATCCATCCCTGCTTGACTTTTTTCCTTTCAAAATCATTCCCACGCTCATTTCGCTTTTTAATCCTTGCTTTCGTGATCCGATGAGTTAACCTTACTTTTTTCATGTGGTTCCCATGTCCGAAAAGCTACCGAATCTTGTCTGTCAATGATGTGGGATCAGTATCAAGAATGATCAACTAACAAAAATTAGTTGACAAATTTTTTGCAATTGACATTCGTTTTAATTACTTTCAGATTAACAATCAAAAAACGTTCCATTCAAGCGTTACACAATTGTTGGGAATATTTAATTGCACTCGCGGGTAATTCACGATTGTTTATTCATGAGTCGAATGATATATTTTGCGAGTCCAAAGTTGGACGCATTCTTTTTTTCGTAATTTGAAGTCACGCAAATTGTTATTTGCCTGATTTCTAAACAACAGTTGTGTATGCGAACTAAGTAAACAAATAGAAATGTCATTAAAAAAAAAAAAACGCGTGAACTTTGATTTGTGTGAGCCAATTATAGAATTCAATTTCGTTTTAAACCCACATCGAGTGGAATCATTAATTGAAATGTAATTAACTATCGCGTTTTGAATCAAAAGTTATCGACCGATCAAAGTGCACGTAAGATTAATGAAACTTGGCTTGCTTTTGTTTTTAGGGTCTGAATCGTGATTATTTAGCTAAATTGGACGAAGTTAGTGAACTCCAAGCGAAATGTATCAAAGGAATTCAACACCAAAGATACCGAATGGCCGTTATAAACAAATCATTAAAACAGTAAGCAGTTTGATTGAATTATAATTCCGATGATGATCAATTTTAATATCGACAGTTGACACGAGCTAAAAACTCATGATTGTTTGCTTTTTTTTTTGTTTTGCAAACAGGTTGCACGCGAGCGACACATGCGAAACGCTTGGAAAAGATATGACGAGGAGGATAGAAGCACTACATGAAATAGAGCAAACATTGCCACGACCTAATGGGTTATACCTCTCGATTATTTTAGGAAACGTCAACGTTTCGATACTAAACAAAAACGACAAGTTAGTTTTCTATTTTAAAACAAATAATTCCAAGATTTTGATTCATCGTCCGTTTCTTTTCCTTAATTAAACAATCTGTTGGCACAGGTTCAAATACAAAGACGAGTACGAGAAATTCAAATTGATTTTATCTGTAATTGGTTTCGTTCTGTCGGTAATTAATCTCACCACAAATGTCAGGTAAGAGATAAACTTTTTTTTCCGCTTACGCTCGTTTATGATCTGAATTGACAATGAGGCTAATTCTGTAAACGCGATATCTTTTGTTGCAGGACGTTGGAGCTGTGTTTTATGTTTCTATTAGTCTGGTATTATTGCACTCTGACAATCAGAGAAAGCATCCTCAAAGTGAATGGCTCGAGGATCAAAGGCTGGTGGCGTTTTCACCATTTTTTGTCGACCGTCGTTGCCGGGGTGTTGTTAGTTTGGCCTAACACAGGTCCTTGGTACGCCTTCCGCGGACAATTCATGTGGTTCAATGTATATATCAGTAAGTATTTTCATTTGCAATTTGCCGAAAGGCAATTTTTATTGCAAACACGTCAAATTGTCGACAAACATTAAACGCATGTTTATCACGCATTCAGTTTAACGATTGCTAATGACATGCACATTGCTCTAATTATTTTCCGGATTGCATCGTGTTTGTATTTGTAAGATACTGTGCGTAGCATTATCTCGATAAGAGACGAAAGATTCAATCAGAAGTCATCCAGCTTGTACAAATTGTAATTTAAATTGTTATGCAAAATGCTTGGCGATAAATCTTTAAATTGCGATGTATCATTAACTTGATGATGCTTATAAAAATTGACGTCCATTAAGATGTAAATTATCATTATATGTAAATTATTATTAACTATTATTTATCTAACTATTTGATATTTTTTGTGTTACCAGGCGTAGTACAATATTTGCAATTCCGTTACCAACGAGGTGTGCTGTACCGTCTGAAAGCCCTGGGTGAACGACACAACATGGACATAACGATAGAAGGTTTTCATTCGTGGATGTGGCGAGGTTTGTCGTTCCTTTTCCCGTTTCTCTTTTTCGGCTACTTCTTCCAGCTGTACAACGCGTACGCGCTGTACAAACTGATTTCGCACCCGGAAGCCACTTGGCACGTGCCAGTTCTGAGCGCGATGTTCCTGGTTTATTTTTGGGCAACGTAATCACCACCTCGATGGTCATTCCACAAAAACTCAGCAGTCGAGTGAGAGATCAGTTACCTGGACTTTTCGGATCGATGCTTGAACGAAAGAAAGTCAACAAAGAGCTTGACGACAATAAGGACGACTAAGCAGTGACCTGAGAGTGAGATCACTAATGAATGATTATTGTTCTTCGCGCACCGAGTATTATAGACTGTCGTGCGATCTGTACAGAGATGAAATATTTTTTCGAAAACATAAGGGCTCGATATATTTTTTGATACACTCTTCTTTTGTCCTTTAATGGTTTTTGTTCCAATTAAACATCATGGATATTATTTCGATGCATTTCAGAATGTATATGATTTATGATAATATATTAATTTATTCATTGGAATTTTCACAAAGTTGGAAATTGCATTCAAACTTGTTATAAAATGTTTATGAACTTTATTCCGAAATAATTGACTGCGGAATTTGTTTGATAAAAATTTGATATATTGTTTGAATAGAATTTAAACTTTGAAAGTTACAATGAAAAAAAAATAGAAATGATTGTATTAATTTATTCATAAATGTTGAAATAATAGATTCAATCGCAAGTGCCAATGGCCATACTTTGTTCAGACTGTAGAAACATACGAGATTGTTGTAGATAAGTGTCGCAGTGTGTAAATAAAACGAAGCCACTATTTTCTTTAACTGCACGAACTATTTTCGTTTCCTTTTTTGTATTTTAGAAGTTCATACAACGAATCGTCAAACAAACAAAAAAAATGTAGACTTTGAAATTTTGAATTTCAGAACTAGCTATATAGTTCGGAGCCAATTTTTTTATTATACCCCGATATGAGTGAGTTCATATTTTTACATCTGATTATACGTATTTGCTGACTTGTATGTTATTTTTTATCCGAATTTTTATTTTTATTTGTGAAATTTTATATTATACGTATTGTGTTCTTTTATTTATTTTCGAAAGTATACTTTCACACGAAAACGCTTTTTAACAACGACCTGAATTGCACGTATCACGTAACAATAGTAGTGGTAGCTCAGAATATAAAATATAAGTTCGATCGCATATCATTTTGTTTTGACATGTATTTAAAAGATGTTGAAAATGAACGCCTCAGCACTAATATAGTGGTTAGAAAGTATTGGCAAGTGTCAATTTGAAACAATAAACGAACATTTAGTACTTACGTGATTTTATCTTTGGTAGAAAATCCCATATACTTACGATTTGTTTAACAGCATTTAGGTGGAATACATTGGCATTGGTGGATGTCTGCCCCTGCAACATTTGGCAGCAAAATATAGCGACTGATCAGTTTCAATGTGTCACTGTAACAGTTAAAAATTAGGGAACGTGGGGATTAACAAACGTCCCTCTGGAACAAAAGTTGATGACAAAATGACACCAATCGTTCAGCATCAATAGCATCACGGTATAATTTTAAAAAAATTCAACTTGTTTTTTATAATAGAATTTAATGGGTGACATTAATTCAATAAAAGATATGAATTGAAAAACGCGAGTGTCCGACCCCTCCGACGATTAATGTTAAAATGACGCCAACGGTTCCGTAAAAATAGCGTCATTGAAAAAAATTAAAATATTTTTCTTATAACGGAAATTTAGGTGAAATTGATTTATCTATAGTCTATAGAAAAAAATAAACATTACAAATCCCAACATTTGCAGATATTCCATCCTTCTGACGGTTGGTGGGGAGCCGATAACCATTTTGCAAAAATGGCGTCATGGAATCGTTTAGAAAAATTCTAATTATTATTATTTATAAAAATTAATTCCGGTGATTTTTTTCTTAAAAAATAAAGAAAAGAAAAATTGTCGAATTCCACTTTTCGTGGGTGAATGATCCTTCTTATGGTTGGTGGGAAACTAATGCCAACCACTTTTGCAGAGATGGCGTCCGCTTTTCGGAAAGTGATGAAAATTCTATTTTTCTTTCTTATTTCTGAGTTTAGGTGACGTTTTCACTAAAAAATGAAAAATTACCGTACGCAAGATTTCGCGGTCGTCTGACCACAAAGGATAGCGGTGATTTGACTCCAACCGTTACGCACGAATAGCGTCATGGCGTCATTAAGAGAAATGCTAATTATAATTTAAAAACATTAGTTTAGATGATTTTCTTCTTGAAAAATAATAAAAATTGTTCGAGAGCGGTGTTTTTATCCGGGGTTTTCCGGCGGGAACTGTGTTCCGGCTTTACCCCGACTGCTCTGGTGTGGGGTTTTTTCCCGAAAAATACCGGGTTGTTTCCCCCACCTCACAAAGATCCACTAGGGGTCTTTGGGCAAATGCGGAGCAGAATAGGGATAGGAGAGGGGATGACCGACCCGATACTCCGCCAGAGTAGGGAATGCCGGCCTTACCGGCTAGAGCGAGGTACCCCGTGGAAGTCAACCATGTGAGGGGCCCTCCTCTGGGAAAGTCGGAAAAATGGGAAGCTGATCCGATGTGTCTCGACGCAGGGACTGCCGGCCTTAGAGATGGTCCTCTTCGGGGATGCTGGGAAAATATGGGAATGGTGCAGAGATTGGGCAATAAGCCCCCACACAGGAGTGGTAGGGGTGCCCCGCTTCCTGGCCAGCTAAAAGGCTGAAGCGTAAGATAGAACAAAAATAAAAATTGTCGAATCTTAGTTCTCCGGACGGACGATCCTTTTTACGGTTGGTGAGAAACTGACACCAATATTATGCAAAGATGGCGTCATGGCATCGCTTTTAAAAAATAAAAAAATAAAAATTCTACTTTTACTTCTTGTTACAGAATTTAGGTGACGTTCTCTCTAAAAAATAAAATATTATCGTACGTGAACATTCGCGGACGTTTGATCCCTTCCATGATGAGTGGCAAACTGACGTCATATGGCGCCAACCGATTCGCAAAGATGGCGTCATGACGTCATCATTAAAAAAAAATAATAAAAAATGTTGATTAAGTTTTTTTGACAACATAAATTTCATGAAATTTACCCTAATAAAATTGAAAAAATTCGATAAAGTTGGGCTTTCGTGGACGTCCGACCCTTTCAATAGTTAGTGACAAACTCCGACAAACTGACGCCGAACCGTTGCGCGGTTGCGCATCTCGTGCCAATGGTGTCATGGCGTCATTTTTTAAAACGTAGGACAATTATTGTTTAATCAATCGTTATCTATGTTTGTCAATCAAAAAGGATTAAAAATTACACTGTTGTAAAACACTCATCAGAATATATATTCTGAGAATATACCTTGAATCAAATAGAAAGCGCCATGTCAAGCCAAAAAAGCGCGGAAATTATGGAAGTATTTCAAAAAATTTTGCTTATCTTTGACCTTATTTGAATTTTTAACAATGCAATTCCAAAGTAAACTCACAAAATATTCAAATAAAAACTACAATATAACAGAAATGATTAAAATTAATTTAAAAAAGTCTATTAATTGTGTTTTATCAACCCAGACTGAAAAATTAATAAACAATAAAAAAATTCGTTGTTATTCATTTTTATCAAAGTTATATTTGGAAAACAAACTTACTATTGTTGAAATAACAAAAATTAATGATTAAATTTATTACCTTAAAATTAAGGTGCTCTTTAATGTTTTGCACCTTGTTTGCAGATTCTTAGGTACGCTACTGATTCAGCGCGCGGTAGTTATGACAGTGCTGTAAGGTGTATACATACTTAGCTAGTGTGTAAGATTGTCTTTTTCTTTGCGCACTACAAAGTTGCCTACGTCGAAGTTTCGGTGCGAAACCTCTCAATATAACTTTGTTTACATATCGACGAGTTCTCAAATTAATTTGACAACATGTCGATAACAAATTATTGGCCACTTGCAGCTTCTGTGGTAGCACCTAATTTAGGTGGAATGGTTAACGGTTATATTACAAGAAAAAACATTGATACTTGGTATAAGGTAAGTTATGTATACGATTAAACAAACTTATACGACAATGAATTGATTATCCATCGGTCTTCGCGATTTTATGAATACAATATCGTATGAATCACTTTTATTTTTACAACAAATTTATCTTTCACGATAGAAATCTACTTTTTTCCTTGTACACTGAAATAATTAGGTGACATTAACTATAAATTGTCATTGGCAAATTATGTAACTTCGAATACAATTGTAAAGGAGTAACCAAAATCTTGGACTTAAAAATACAACATTCTGCGAAATACGAAACCGTAAAAAGGGATACAGTACAATTGAAATTTAGCCAATGTGTTGCAATATCATGAAATGTACAACAGGCTAAAGGGAAACGTAAATATTATGGGCGTATGTGTTAATTACGTAAATTCAAAACAATCGATGGATTTAAAAAATTAGTAAAAACTAACGTGAACCAGTTGAAAACAAATGTCAAACGTTTAATTAATTATAAATATCGTTTATGAATTACCTATGAATTTATTGAACATATTATCCGTTCCCTTGAAAATAACTTGTTCTATAATTAGTTTTTCAATAGAGGTGCAATTCTTCGGATGAAAAAATGTCAAGCATTTTGATTAACACATTTCAACCTAGCCAAGAACATTCTTAGATGCGTTCGATATCTTTGCGTTGAAAATAAATTTTCGTTACGTTGATAAAAAATTCTTTTTAATAAAATATCATTATAAATCCTGATTCCATTAACAGGATTTGATTGGCAGAATTATATAATATTAATATAAGTGTTTATTAATGTAGAGTTTAAATAAACCTACTTGGACTGCACCGAATTGGGTATTCGCACCTGTGTGGACATCAATCTACAGTTCTATGGGTTACGCCTCGTATTTAATTATACGTGATGCTAGCTCAGAAGATGTCGTCTTACCAATGGCACTTTATGGCTCAAACTTGGCCTTGAACTTTGCATGGTCTCCGATCTTTTTTGCGTATCACAATATCAAATGGGTGAGAATCATCAAAGTTATTTAACCAGTTGAATGATTTGAATAATAACGAATACTGATATTATTCATTCACATTTTAGGCATTTTATGACATATTACTCCTTTGGGGATGCACTGCCGCTTTAGCTCCAGCATTTTACAAAGTCAATAAGATAGCTGGACTTATTGTTCTACCGTACTTAGCTTGGGGAACTTACGCCACAATGTTAAACTATTATATTTTAAAACTAAACTCTGCGCCTGAAGACGAGAAGAACAAACCAGCTATTAAGTCAAAATAAATTGAAAAAAATGTATTATAAACTGTTCAGAAACTATCAGCAGTAAATACTTACAATCAAAATTCAATTGGAACTGATAATAGCAAACGTAACTTCTTGTTGGCAAAACAGAGAGGTGATGTTTAAAAAATGAAAAATAAAATTACTAGTATGATTAGAATATTGATATTTTTGCATATTTATAAACAATTGTACTAAAGCTTTGATACGTCAAGTGTTTCAAGTTACATGAAAGATACAGACATTCCATTTGTAGAGGGCACTAATGATACTTTTGTACAGCCAAATGAAAGTAAAATTTTTTGTCGCACAATATATTATTTGTGTTTTTATTAAACCGATACGAAAAACAAAGGTTAGTCAATCAACCGTGTGGATATACATTACATCGTAATATAGTTGAATAATACATACGGTTTCATTATATATAATATAATAGAATTAAAAAAAAAGAAAGTCATTTCATGATCACTTTGTCAACTTTTCGCGATAAATTATACAAACGAACCGAAGAAGGATTGTCAACATATATGTAACTTTTTTTTACCTTTGCTTTCGTTTTATTACTCGAACATTAATTTATATGTAGAAATATGATAAGATGCGAAACAGAGTTGAATTAACTGCGCGGCAGCAAACTATTTACAAGCGCTACGTTGGATCAGTAGCATAAATGTATCCCTGCTTCTCTAAAACAAATAGACGTTTCTCCACCGCTTCTTTATCTGAAACAAAGAAAATTCCATCGATCAATTTAAAAGCCCTTTGAAGTAAAAAGTGTATTTCAAAATATGTACTTACATTTAATGAGAAGTGCTCTGTCCTGACTATGACTGACATTTTGCGATAATGAATGTAGCAGTAACTGAGCCGTGCGATACCTTTCGCAACACTCAGTGGGATTTCCAAACAACTCATCCAACGCTGCAGATTGGCACTAGAAACAAAATTTCGTTATTAATAAAACTTATGACTATGACTATGAAATAACAATTTGCACAATCACAAAAGTTCCTTACTATTTGAATAGCGTGGTTATACAGGATTTTATCAGCCGTTGCTCCAGTTTGACGCAGTAAACCGGCACTATTCAGCTGCTTACACTCTGCCAAGCATGTCTTGAATTTTTCATTCATCGTACCTACAACTGAAACGAAAAAAAAGATTAATATCGCATGTTGTTTGCGAGTCTTTAAACCCGAGAACCGTGTCATCGCGATGAAAAAAAGTGTCACCTTCTTTGACGGCCGCTGTTGGTTGTAATCTTCCAGCTTTGAGATGCTGGGTTGCAAGACTGAGTCCAGAACTCAGCCACTGCAATGCTCTGACCAATAGAATCACCTGCTCCGCTCTTCTCCTTGTAGCAGCGTTACTCGACTGATCGACGCTTCCCAAAGCAGCACCCAGCGGAGTGGCTCTGCTTCGAGCAACTTCGCACACACATTCGCAGAATGCCACGACAAAGTTTAACTTTGCCAAAATCTCGTTGTGCTCTCGTTCCAGTAACGTCTCTTCTGTAAGCTCAGGAGCAATGAAAGTCAGCCGTCTGTCGTCCGTTGTTCCTGTGTGTATCTCGGCAAATAGATCCTGGAAGCTTCCTGCTTCTGTAAAAATAAATTTTATCATTATATCATTCACAGTATCTTACTTTTGTAAGTGTAAAGTTTAATTTTCATTTTGCTAACCGGATATTTCTGGAAGCGTAACAGCTCTGGTACCAAAAGGTATGATGGGCGAATGCCTAAGAGTATTATTATTATCTTGCAAAGCTTTAGCAGTCGGGGAGCCCAGCACAGCCAACGGACCAGTCAGAAGAGGAGATGAAGCACTGTTATTGCTTGACCTCCTGAGGGGCGAGTTACCAGTGGTAGGATGAGAGTAACGTGCAACGGGACTCACCTGCCAAGTGTTTGGCGGTGGTGGTGTTTCACTCATTCTGAAATAAGGAAAACTGTCAAATTTAGATTGGTGTGTTCATTGATTTCAAGATGAAAGTGTGAAAAATACAAAACTTAAAAAAACGTATGTTGGCTCTTGGCAATCTTCACAAAATAACATGATCGCTTTGTTTGTTTTGTTGATAGTTTGTAACAGATGCTATCGTTGCAATTCACCTTCTATTTGGAGGTGTTCCAATGACGAATTGCACGCTGGGTGGACTTAGCGATCCAATGTCAACAACATGACTTCTGTGAGAGTCGATGCTACATTTCATGCTGATTGGTTGCGAGCGTGGCACCACACTATTTCCCGATTGATTTGTGCTCGACGGCGACGGAGGTTGAGCACTGCTTCGTTGAGTTGGCACAGGTATAGGTTCTGAGATAGGTAGGAAACTGGGTCGCGGAGGACTCACTGCTTCTCGGCTGTTCTGCTTAGTGTATCTGTAACCAGATGTCATGTCGACTCGTCAAAAAAAGAAACAAACGAAAGTGAAAACAAAAAGAAAGTTTACATTCAAATGGAAACCAAATTTAATCAAAACAAGTTCAATCAACTTTCAAACTATCAGAAAATAAAGGTCATGACTGATATGCTTACTTGATTTGCTGAGTATTGTTATCCATATCGCTCAGATCACTTGGGACCAATACAAAATCATCGTCGGGACTAGAACACGGACTATTAACTTCGGGGCTCGATCGCGGCCCGGTGACAGTTCCCTCGGGCATCGCTATTGTTCCAGGAGAAGCGGGCAACTCAGCTGGCACCGGACTCGGACTTTCTCGCGGTCCTTGCAAAAACGGATGATTGAAAAACTCGTCGAAAGGCATTCTGTCGCGCGCATTGCGCTTCAGTAATCCCATCAACAAGTGAGACAACTCTTCCGACGTTCCGGATGGTATTCTAAAATATCGTCCACTGATTAGATTAAATGCAACGATGTGTACTTGAATTAACAACATGCGATTCAATGTTAATCGTTAGTCTGTTTTTTCTTTCAGTCTCTTTGTTTCGTACGTACTTTGGCCCCAAGTTGGCATTCTTCTCGTAAAACATTTTCAGGGCCTGAGGAGTGTGCGCTTGGAACGGTGCTTTGCCGGTGAGACACTGAAAAACAATCGTTCCCAATGACCAGAGGTCCGCCTTCGCGTCGTATTGCAATGACATGATGACTTCAGGCGCCATATACATAGGAGAACCGCACAGCGTAGCAGCCATCACACCGTCTTGTAAAAATCGTGCGAATCCAAAATCAGCTGAAATTGTAAAATGATCGTTGAGAGGTTGTAGGGGTGTAAAAACAGTTGATTTTGTGAAAAACAAACAAACGGTTTGGTAAAAGTTGCTTACCAATTTTGAGAGTTATTTGATGGGGCTGTGGACAAGTCTTACCACAGTTATGACTGAGTAAAATGTTTTGTGGTTTGAGGTCTCGATGAACCACTCCTTTTGCATGCAGCGCTTTCATTGCACCCGCAAGCTGCTTCAAAAACACCCTTATCGTGTCTTCCGATAAGGTTCCTTTAGCTGTGACACAAAAGACAATGCAACTGTTATATCACGGGTAATGAAATACAGATAGCAGGATATGCAACAACAAAATAGCGGATCACACTTACCACCTAAATAATCTGCCAAGTCGCCGCCGTTACAATATTCCATAACAAGGAAGACATTGAGATTGGATTCCTAAAATCATTACCAACATTCAGACTCATTCAACATTTTCCATTACTCTTGTTTTATTTTATTTTATTTTATTTTTGTACAAACCTTACAATCCAATAGAGCAACAACATTTTCATGGTGTAATTCTGTTAGTTCCTGAAAAAATAAATTCAATTCATTTTGATTAAAATTGAAGGAAAATGTTTTTGATTGATTTTTTTTTCTTATTTTATCCCTTTTGTTTAACTCTGTACTAAATGAACATTTATTTAAAAAACAGACGAAGATAAAAAATATGAACTGTTGATAACGAAGAGAAAAATTGCAACATACTGCTTATATAATTTGTTAGAATTAAATTAGCTTTTGAAAGAATAAAACTGAACTTTAAAGGGGGTCTTTATTTTTCATTTCAATATTTCATCAAGTGAAATTCTGTAAACAGGATTTATGGAAACTCCATTTCGAACTGGTAAGATTGTTCCCAAACAAGAGAGGGATACCGTTATAGCGTTCTTTGTAAGCACAAATCCAAAAATAGTCTAGAACCCCTATCTAAAATTCAAATAGGAAATAAAATCACCAACCTTAAGAATTTTAATCTCCTTGCCAAGAAGGTTTTGTGACTTGGACAAACTCTTTTTTGTAATACTCTTGATGGCGACGACAAAGTTTGGTTTCTGAAAAAAAATTATTCATTTCACGGTAACTGGAAAATTATTTTCAACTAAAATAAAAGGGAAAGGATAAACTATAAAATTGGATACATCAAAAAATTAATTTTTGAAGAGTTGAATTATTTAAATAACGACCAGTTGACGATTAAAATTATTTTTTGATTGTTGAGGGGGATAATAAAACAATTTTGTTTCTCGTCAAAAAGTGTCTGTTGGAGAAAGAAGATAAAAATGGTGCAATGATGGGGAAGGTGGTTGAGGCTCACCTTGCGATGTCTGCCTTTGAAAACGACAGCAAAAGCACCGTGACCGATGAGGTCCTTGGTGTTGTATTCATAATCGCCGACAATCTCCATGGCTCTGATCATTCAGTTGGTCAAAAGTTTACAAACATGCTCGGGCTCGTCGTATGCGACATCCATCGGCCGCTCGCAGGGATCGATACATAGGCCAGAAGTGACGAGATGACGACACATCAGCTCCCACAGCGTTTGGTTTACCTTTTGCTTCGACGTGCTTTCGAGCTCGCTCTTACATTTTGACACGCGACTCTCTAGTGATTTCACTCAATTACGACATCCTGTCCGCTCGACAATTAACGCGCACAAAAATCCATCGCCCAAACATTGCACTTTTGTGATCTCACAAAATGTCAGCAGCCCTCCCCACTACTCTCGCTCAGATCATGCGCAACCACTCAGCTGATCTCGATAATGCAGAACTGTCATTTCTATTATTTTGCCCTGGTTTACATTTTTCTTTAGTCTTCCATTCGTCCTATTATTATTGATATAGTTTGTTTTGATAAAAAAAACTGTTTTTCATGATTTTTTGATATTTGTTTATTAATTGTTTTTTACAACTTTGTTTATTACTTGAGTTACCGATTGTCGGTACAAGTCGTGCACATTTTGAAGTGTGAAAAATAAACAAAACAGTGTGTGAGAAGGACATAATTTTAATTATTGTGTGATGTCAATATTAACCGATACAATAATAACGGAAACATTTTAGAATCACATTTTATAATTCTTCCAAGTGAAAACGTTGGAAACATTTTGAACTAGGCGACGATACAAGTCATCTGGTGCAGTTCTAACCTCACCGATAAGAACCAAATTTTCTTCTCTTTGTTTAAAATGGAAGTGTAAGTAATGATTTTCTTTTCATCTTGATATTATGTTAATTAGAAAATAAATTATTGAGTTTTATTCATTTGATCTGATTGTTCCAGGTTGAAAGATTGCACTGAATATTTGAGCAACTACGAGGTACTCGATATACTAAAAAACATTAAAACAAATAAAAACAGAAAGTACAAAGTCAACTGGCAACAATTACTTATGAAACTATACGGTATTTGGAAGAGACGCCCTGTGCGAAACAAACGCCTGAAAAGATTCACCAGTTCCTCAAATCGTGCGAGGCGTACAAACTCAGCAAATGCGAAAAACTGACACTTCTGAATTTGGTCCCAAAAACACCATTGGAAATTCAGTTGGTATGTTTTCATTGTTAAAAGTTTGTTTTTTATTTAGAAAGCAAATTTCAAAGTTACACAGTTTACAATTTTTCTTATTGTTAATTTTGAATGGTTGTAGACAATTGAAGATGGTGAGGATCGTCTAACAGAAGAGGAGGTTGACTCTCTCCTTGAAACAATAGCAAATCTGGATCCTGAGAAACCAAAAGAAGCAGAGGAAGAAGAACCTGTGGAAGAAGGCAATGAAGGATGACGAGTTTTTAATTTTTATCTGTTTAATTTTATTTACACAATATAAATGTTTGTGAATAAGAGATATACATGATTGTGAATATTGTGCGAGTACAAATGTGCCAAATGCATTATCTCTTTTGATCTCCAAGATCGACAATTGAGTCTTCGTCAATCTGTAAAAGTATTTATTAAATTATTGTTTGTCAATTCTTTTAATCATTCTTTTTCTGCAAAGAATAAAGATGTATTGAAACATACCTGTGGCCACTTTTCTGGAATCACATCCAACAAATCATCTTTGATATCACCTTGAATAACTATTTCATCTTCTCCTGTTACGCTTGACCCGCATGCAAATTTGCTACCGAAGAATTTAGCTGCTACTTTCAGATCAATATCTGAAAATCAAATGTAATTAGTCATTAAATTTTAAAATTATATTAGGGTTGAAACCTGTAACAATTAATTGTGTTATGAATCAACTTACCAAACGTATTCAAACCTGCCACAACAGTGACAGATTTTTTCTTTCCTCTCGGTGCTCTGGAAATTGAAACTAATTTAGATACATCTTCTCTTTTCTTAGTTTTCAACATTCCTTTTCCTCCTCGCTTTTGTCGTTTCTTTTCATCTTCACCGATTCCACCGGCCTCTGTTGCAGTATCTTCAACTGCACAAAACAAATTATTGTTGAATATAATTTTGATCGATCAACTAGTTATTTTATCAATTGATAAACATTAATCTGTCAATACAAATGACTCACCCAATTTCACTTTTTCAAATTCTTGGGGTAAATTTCGTTCTAACCATTGTTTGCATTTTTCATATTCCGGATAGTATTCACAGTACTGTGAAATACAAAATCAATACACATTTAAAGTAATTTGTTATACTGAGCTGTAATATATATCAATGCTGTACTTTCTATGAAAAGTATTTAAATATTGTCATAGAAGCGACTTGCATGAACTCTAAGAAGAAATGCTTCTGTATTATTTATTAGGGTGTTCACTTTAAAAAATTTACCTCGATAGGCATAGAACAATTTCCACAATATTGGACACTGATCGGGTATGTAACGTTAGGATCGGGTCCCAAACGTAAAATTTCTTTATTTTCTTCTTCTGACATTTTAACCAAAATCTTTTATCTAACCTCAACTATCGTCAACTCTGCTCACTTCCAAACTGTTCTCCCCTCTTCAGTGTTGCCAGGTTCTTGATTCTTCCCTACTATACCGACCAAAAAAATATCATACAATTACCGTACGCGCTTTGTATGAACATTGCAAATTTGTTTTTGCAACAACTATCAATTCTAAAATGAAATAACCGAACAATCTTTCTCTTTTGTTTATAATACATTTTATTGCTGATATTTAATATTTAAAATTAACATATCTAGAACTTAACAGGTTGATGTAAACTACATATGTGAAACACATTTAACATATGAAAAAACAAAAATAATACAAACTTTTTGTTTAGATGATTCGGTGCAAAATAATTTTTTAAATTGATATTGATTAATCTTTAGGTTTGCAATGATTGATCTTAATCTAAACAAGTTTTTTTTCAAAAAGTTATCTAATTAGAAAATAATGTTTACTCTTTTTGAATCCTTTCAAATCGTGAAAAATCGATTTTAAAATTTACTTGAAAGTATAATTAAAATTTAATAATCCATCTTCAATTAATGGAGTGTACACAAGATTAACGCATTTTTTATCTGTGTAAATTTCGGCTTTAATTTGGTTTCCTGAAGCGTCCTATAATTTTTTAATCAAATTTAGTTAGTCATTAGTTAATTTTGTATTGATTCATATCGATTTTTCTTGTATACAAATTTTACCTTGACTTTAGCATATAGTGATTGATTTTCAACCATCTCAGTTAACTGTTCTAAAGCCACCTTGAATAAACCTTCATTTCCAACTACTTTTTTCGAATAACAAATGTTCCAAAGTTTGCAGTTTATTGCTAGTGGTGGAACTTGCAGCCATTTAGCATCAATTTCTCGAATCCTGTAAAATTATGAATAAATTTTCAAATAGAACTGATTCTAGATCTGATAATAAAAAAATAAGAAAGAAACTTACCACTCAATTGAGCAAGGATTTTCGTTTCCAAAGTCAACGTATTTGACAACACAGTTTTTCTGATCAGGTAAAACATTGATGATTTGAGCTCGGTACCACTTATCATCACTGTATTTGGCACAGCAAGGTAATCCTACAGAACCAAATTATTCACGATTTTAATATTTGTTCTATTATATCTATTATAAGAAAGAAACTGAAAAAAGGATAAAGGATAAGAAGTTACTTACCAACTTTAAGAGATGTCATCATCGGTTAGAAACTCTGCTACTATTTTCCAAATCATTCATGATAG
>JAAMPD010000430.1:96469-122136 GCA_025266255.1 Trissolcus basalis | reverse complement strand
AAAAACTCGATTCAAAACATAAACACCGCAGCGAGCTACGTGCGCACGCGATTTGCGCAACTAAGAAAGTGTAAGGTAAGGTTACATCTAAGTTCAAATAATGAACGCGTAAAGTTTTTACAAAAATTTTTTTAAGTTTCCTCAAGGATAATTATTTACATTCATTATTTATTTATCTCATTTTCATTTTTAATTTCATTTTTACAATGACAATTTATTTAAACATTCAATCGAAAATTTCAAATTGACAACTTCGGGTTGAGCACCACTGCCTCAGCATTTGAGCTCAAATAACCAAACAAAAACGCACCCAATGTTTTAATAGTAGTAATTATCACGGTGAATCACTATGAAAAGTCAATTACAGAAAAAATTGTCCAAATTATCAACTTATTTGATGAAAATACGTTTTTAATGTTGCATATTAAAAAGGAAAAATGAAGAAAATTAAGGGCGGGTTATTAACAAACACTGTAAAAACAGACACAAGCATGAACAAAAAATGAAAACGATCACAATATAAAAATGAACACTTCGGTTTCAGAAAGCCTTAGCGGTATTAGACATAATCACAATATAAAAATGAACACTTCGGTTTCAGAAAGCCTTAGCGGTATTAGACATAATATTAAAAAACATAGAACCAAAGATTGAGAACAACGGAAGATTTGATTTGATTTTCATTTTTTTGTAAAGTACATTTATGAGATTTAAACGTTATGCTAAAAATTCATTAAGGTAAACGTACCTAATACGGTTATAGTGTACCTATTTGTATTAAGTTTGTTATAAAACTGATTCTTATTTTGTATAATTATTAAATCATTTGAAATGCATGAAGATTAAATGATAGATTTCTTTTAATTTCAACGAAATGTCTTGCACAGCCTCCAATTTCAAAATAAATTCAAAATATTTTTTAAACAAATATAACACTAATAGGTACACTTTAACCGTATGAGGTACGTTTACCTTATATTTATTGTTTTTTATTAAAAATTAACATTATGAGTTCTGAATTTTCGGTGCTTTTATATTATGGGTTCCTAAATATATCAATTTTTTATTCATGTTTTTTGACGATTATGCGTAATCGACTTTATAACGTGCTTCGTTTATGCAAATGGAATTTATGCAAAATCAAATTTATGCGCTAAAAATATTAGACCATTCAACGTTTCAGCTTTATTTCGTTTACAATTTTTCAATTTTATACAATCAAAAATTATTTAAAAATATTTTTATGAATATCGAACATTATGGCAAAATTATTTTGAAGCTCATTTATGGCCTCCAGTTTAGTTTTGACGTACGAAGGTGTACCTCTACCTTCAAAGCCTACTACTACTCATTTATGGCTTTCATTTTCATAGATTAAATAACTTTTTGACTTTTGATTTCTATGTGTTCTTAAATTGTGTACTGTGATAGGTTATGTAGAATGAAGTTTATGTATTTCGACATGGACCCCGCAAGCGACAGTAATACCTTTGGAGCGACAGTAGTACAAAATTACACCGCTTGATGGCCAGACAGACTACACCAGTCCTGCGCCAAAATGAAAAGAGAAGAACAACTCTTATATTGTGAACGAACCTTAACTACTTTATTTATTGTGTTTATTTCTGTAAAACATGTTTTCATCTGAAATCACCGACCATTCAAATTTATTATTATCTTCTACATCTATAAATATTATACAAGAACTCACAAGAACAGAATCAATAAAGTCTTTATCAATCATTAAAATTAATGACACAAATCTCGCAACTAACGGAGAGTTGTGTTTTTTAACCTCAATCCAAGTTTGGAGAGGTTATATTGACAAAAACGGTTCAAAATTTAAAAACATTTTTGAATATTATTTACATCATAAAAATAGACTCAAAGAAAATTGCAAAGAAGATAAACTTGCTGAGGAGGTAAGTTCTTCCATAATTATAATTTGAAAAAACGTCAAATCATAAAAAATATAATATTTTCTTATATACAAAAATTGTTGTTCATACATCATGATATACTTTATTCTTTAGGTCTTATCTACTCTTGTGGAATTATCACATTCGTGGGCTTTAAAAATAAAAAAATGTCTTTTTCGCGACGGTCGTGTTCGTGTATTTTTAGACCGAACAGATGTTATGAAAACCGTAATCAAAATAGCTATCAAACAGAATCAAAATTACGGTTTCAGTCAGTCATGTAATCCACAAAACTTCAATCTAAGGGCAGACTCAGATAAGGATTCTGAACTTACAGAAATTAGACTAAGATTGATAACCGATGTAGCTAAGAATTTGTTAAAAAGTCAAGGGCATCATTGTAATGACAACGATCTCAACGGAAAAAATTACATTTTGACAACTAAGTCACAAGATAAAAATGAGAATGAAGAAATTAAATATGTTTGCGCTGTTGTTAAAAACGGCAAATCAAATTTAAAAGAAGTATCATTAACTAGGGATAAGTATTTTTCTATGAAATATAAAAAAGTGAAAGAAATTTCGGATCAAAAATCAATAAACTTGGAAAGCAAAAACGTTGGGAAAGATTTTCTTCATAATGTTACAAATGCTGTCGTTGCGTTTGAGATGCTAAGCACTAAACCAAGTCGTGCTGTGACTTTGAAGATGAGTGACGATAACGCTGAAGATATTAAATGTGAGAAAATATTATCAATATTTTAAATGCACTTTTCTTTACTTGGACTTCAATTACATATTTTAGTAGAAAAATATTATTGATGAACTTTCTCTTTTAAAACAGGTGCATCTTTTATCTTATACAACACAGCTAGAATAGCAGCTATCGGTCAAAAATATAATGAAAAACAAAAGAGTAATGAATATCCAGAGCTTCCAGATGTTAAAGATGTTGATTTTTCTGTATTAAACTTAGAGGTGAGAAAAAAATATAGTACTTATCATAAGTTCTTTAGTTTGCAATATTAATGTAACAATTTTGATTGGTTTTAAATGGCAGATTGATTATGTTATTAAATTCTTCATTTCAGGAAGAATGGCATATCTTATACTGTTTTGTTTTGTCATACCCTGAAATTATACACCAAGCTGTGAAACTTCAACCGAAACTTGAAGTTAGTCCACAACTTATTTGTTCTTTTGCACAAAACTTATGTCACTGGTTTAGTATTTACTATAGGAAAACGCGCATTTTAGTGGTAAATGATATTTTATTAATATGAAATATTTTATCAACCCAGAGATTATAAATCTTTTTCAAATTATTATAGGACGGATATCCACACCTCATACCTACTGTGATAGCCAGAATGTATTTATTAAAAACCATAGAAATTGTTCTTCATAACAGTCTGAGCATTATAAACGTGAATTCTGTGAAATACATGTAATACAAAATAATATTTGTTAAAAAGGGCAAAATTGAATAGTGGGGTAAAAATGAAGCTTTAATAAACATTCGTGAATAAAAAATATTCTATTGCATTTTAATTTAGATTAAACATGTCAAATATTCATGACATAAGATAAATGTACCCCTTATCGTGACAGTGTATTATTTGTTATAAAATTAAAACAATACACCAAATTTAAATACATTTTCGATTAGTTGAACAATTTTTTATTTAAATGGGAGTTATTCTTACGATTTGTTAATTATTTAATTAACTAACTTAATAATAAATATATCACGATAAAGGGTACATTTACCTTATTTTTAGTTAAGTAATTAGTTTATAGAATCAACATCTTCTGAAACTTTTCATTTTTTTTAATTTTATTAGTTTTTATCGCATTTATAAACCTACTGGAAATTAATTTTTGAAATCAAGTTTATTTTAAATAAAATAAAGTTATTCATGAATGTTTTGATTTATCAATGATGAAAATACGCTAATTCATAAATTATTTTCAATTGCAAAATAAAAAAATATGATTTTTTAGCAATTTTACAAAGATAATATCATATTGAATAACCCTCTTCTTTGGAAAATAATTATTTTGTTGTTTCAGTCATAGTGTAATAAAATTATTTTCATTAAATTTTCATTAAAAAAAGATTCCAAACATTTATGACTCATATTTTAAAATCCACATTCATTTTTTTATATCTCATTAAAAACAGGTGTATTCGCCAAAATCGAAGGATCTGATGGTTTTGTATAGTTGAGTAAACTAACCGGCTATTAGAAAAAAAAACTATGCAGCAGTATATTGCAGTTTTGAATTTAAAGCTAAAAGCTGAAGTTAGTGTTATACCGGCCGAGTGTATGCACGACCATGGATACAGTACAATCGTCTATACTAGATCAGTGATTATATCCCACGCTGTTTATTTTCGTTTAGTCATTCTTTCAAACAGAAACACATACAATGATATTAACCATTCGCACGCATTGACAACATTTTATAACACATCAAGGTATCGGTTGCAAAAAAAAATACAAAAGAAAATAAATTGAATCCTCATTTCCATTTGTTAAACATACAATTTACATTTTATATGAACAAACTTTTTGGTTCAATTGATGAAAAAACAGCACCTCAGAAGAAGATAAAATGTCGTTTCATGTTTTATGAGTAACAAATACAACTCATGATTGTTCGTTACGTTAAAACTTGTATAAATGTAAACAAAAGAAGTTTGCTTGGAGAGGAAATGTGAATAAATAGGAGTAATGTTTTAAAGGGCAGGGCTAGGGCATGTCTCGATTACAGAATCGAGAGTAACGGCAGTAAGTGGTTTTTTAATTAAAGGAAAGGATGACAAATTTTGTGAATCGAAAACATTGTGCACGCGACAATCGACGACAAGCACATGAGAGAAAGTAGGTGAGGTGGGGGTGTTTAGGGTGTCGCACGCAGTGGCGGGGTGCGACGAAGGAACAGGGCAGCTGTTTATTTGTTTTCGACAACGAGCATGGGATTCACGTGACGATAGCACTGGCGGTTCACGCGGCTCGGCGACTATCACGCACGGCGATTGGTCGGCGGAGTTGCGATCGGCGCACGCTGAACCAATCTCTGGTCTCGTAACAAACTCGCTCGATGCTACGTGCGCTACAGAGAGACGTTGTATGTTTGACATCGATAAATGCGTGAGAGTGTACGTGCATTCGTGATTCTGGACTTTGTGGAGCTGCCAGTGTAGCTTGGTGTAGCTCGGTCGGTCGTTTCTTGTTTGTTGTCGCGCGAGTTTTCAAGCGCAAGCGTTGTTGTTGGGTATTATAGCGGGAACGGTGCGAGTTCCGACGTTAAAGAACATTTTGGATCACAAACGACTGATCTCCGTCGAGCTTTTGCACCACGATTTTTCGGACTTTATGAACTAATAATCACCGAGCCAAAGCGAGAAGGACTGAGTGTGCGAGTAAGACGGCGCAAGAGAGACAAAGAAAGGCGAGCGCGCATGTATAAATGCGCATGCACACATACATACGCTAACTCCGGAGCATTTAAAGGCTTTTACCTGGCGGATACTCGTCGTGTTTACCTGGCCGCGGTGCTATGGGCATTTAATTCAGGCCACTAGTGAGCAAGTGAGCGCGACCGATTTGGGCGAATCCCAAAAGCCCGCTCAAACCACACACACACACCAATTGATTAATTGGATTCGCGGCGGTGTGTACAAGTGTGTGTGAGTGTGTGGGAGAGGGTGCGTGTGTGTGTGCGCGTGTGTTTGTATGTATGTGTGTTGTTTCTTTTTCTTTCATTTATTTCGTGAGTGCGCACACTTAATAGCTATAACACAAGTTGATGCGCGCGAATCAATTCATGCAACAAATGTTGACCACTAGCCGTAAATAAATCGGCGCGTTCGAGAGCTACATTGTTTTCACTCGTCAATGTTTGTCCCTGCGTTCACGCTCATCGGCAGCAGCAGCAGCAGCGCAAAACATTCGCAGCTCAGCCAATTGACGAACGTGACGTTGACCATTTTGCGGCCAAAAATACTGGACTAACACCTCTCCATCTCTATAGACAACTGACATGTCATCCTAACGTCAATGTAACTAGACGCTGACGCCAAGAGACTATCAAGCCTTCCACACGTACAACAACGCTGTTATGTCTTCGTGACCGTCCGAGCCTCGCTTCGCAATTTCGTATCCTCGCGCGCGTCACTATGATTGGCTGTTGAATGTTTTGTTATTGACGGCACATCGGTCAGCACCAATTACAATCGTGTCGAGTCGAGAGCGGAACGCGGAGAAAGGGGTTGCGGAAGTCAACAAAACAAGTCCTACCAGAAACAGAAAAACAGAGAGAGAGAGAGAAATTATTCAAGTTTATCACAAAATATTAAACAAAAAACAAATTAGTAATTGAACAACAAAGCCACGTCTCTGTTGAAAGCAATCAACGATTAAGAAAAAGAAAGAGAGAGAGAGAAAGAATTACAAAGTGAGATTGTGGATATCAAAAGCAAGAGGCATTATTTACCAGTCTCTGAGATCTCATTGTTTGTCACGTGTACGTGTGTGTGTGTGTGTGGATTCGAATGTAAAGCGATCGCTCGAGCAAAGGGTGGCACTAGCAAATTTTCAACAACAAAGTCTGCAGTGTTGTGTGCGCGGCGTGTGCTATAAAACCTGTGGTAGCAAGAGTGGAGGCCAAAGTGCGGTGACAGTCAAGCATCTTTTCGTCAAATCGAGAAAATATGAGCATTGCTGCCCTTCTACAGGCTGCCGAGTATCTTGAAAGACGAGAACGAGGTACTAATGAGAGCTTATAAGTCCAGATCAGATCACCCATTGTTGTCGCTATATGCTCGTTAACCGGTTTACAATAATACCTTCCATTATTCTTGTACATTTTGTTACTACTTTTCGAAACAAATATAATCACTAACAAAATAATTATTCAACAAATGAATGATAGGTGAAAAATGTTGCTTTAAATATGTAAACAAACGTAAAACGACGAAGATGGTCAAACTTCAATGTGCGATTCTGTTCATCGCTTGTGCACAGATAAGAGTCAAGATAATAAAAGCAAGTTCAAGAGTATTTTTTGGTGGCTGGTGAGTTGCGATAATGAACGCATATTGGCATGAAAACAGGCCATGCATTGCTTTATGAGAGATCAAAAATGGCTGATAAGTCGTTCGTGCGGCAGGTTAGCTCTCAAGAAACGGCAACTTGTTATTCTACGTCCTTGTCTCGAGCGTAACAATCTCATCGCAGTTGCGAATCTCATCCTTTGTTGCGAATTTCAATCGGATCCTGCTTTCAGGGTTACTACCTCAATATTACACACGTTATAAAAACCAATTGTGATCGAGAAAATTTTTCCTTTTAACCGAAATTAGTTTTTTTATATATATAATTATGCTAGGAAAATTAAACAAAGCTTTTAAATATTGGTAACGTACAAATAAAAGGAATAATTCTATCAAAAACTCGCAAGTAAATAGATACAAAACATTAGTTATTATACCGGTGAATAATTTTTTGAAGTTATAATCAAACACTACAAAAATACACTTTGTTTGACAATTATTATTTTTCATAAAGAAAAAAGTCAACATTAATGGTACAAGTTGGTACTGGTTCGTTCATGTTCATACTGGCATGTTCGCTAATAATGAATTTCTATATTCTAATACTCAAAATACTCGAAGCCAAATGTCTGAAAATAGTAAAGAAATAATTTTTTTCAGTAATGTATCATTTTATAATATATGATAAATTATAAGAAAAAATGAGCATACTGAAATATTTAATTCTTTTTTTATTATGTTATTATTATTACTAAATGTTTTACAAATATGTACACATTTAAATGGCATGCAAAGTACGCCTCATTCCCAGTTAGTAGGTGTAAAAATGAGAGTATAGAGAACAAGAGTAACTGAGTTAACTAAAGGATAATAGGATTAAAAAATGAACCATCTACTTTATAGAAACAAAAAATTTCGTCTGAAATTCATAAATTTAATTTATTGATATAAATATTTGTGATATAGTAAAGCCAATGAATATTTTACTTACTATTCATAAACTTAATGAGCCAAAGTGAAATCAGTTTGTTTTGACATTATTCACTGACCTTGTCATAAACTTATTTTTATGTCTTTTTTTTTTGTTGAGGCCCATTTAATGTGCACATTCATAATAGTTTCTTACTCTAACTTGTACAAAGCGGTGTAGTGTTGTTTTTATTGTCCGTCAAATTGTATAGGGGTTGCATTCAAATGAATGTAGGAAGCGTTGAACAGGTGTTGAGCAGAGGAGCAAACTGAAGCTAATACAAACATGATTTATTTCAAATTAGATGGTCTTTGATTTTTGTACGCAATAATTAAATTCATTCGAGTATTGTTAAACCAGGAGTTACTGACATTACAAATTTCTTGATAATGTGATTTTAAATCGATTGGACAAAAAGTTCTTGATTTTATCTGTTATTTTGCACATTCTTATACAAAAAAAATGAATTTTCATAAGAAAAAATTGATTTCAATAAACTTGAAATAATGATTTCAAGTTTCTAAAGTAGAGGTTATTCATAGAAATCATGGTTGGTTTGGTTTTCTTGTAGGGTGAAGTGGGGTAAAAACGAACAAAATGGGGCAAAAATGTACAGACTTTGAAGACATTTAAAATTGGTTCTATAAACTAATTACTTCACCAAATATATGTCATAAATACTTGACATGTTTATCTGAATTATAATGCAATAGAAAATTAAAGTTCATTAAATAAATTAAAATGTTCGTTTTTACCCCACTGTTCATTTTTGCACCACTTCACCCTATTACGAATTTTTCCATTGTTGCAGAATCACATCACTCAATTAGCTAAAGTTTTTAAGATCATTCTTTTCGATTTTTACATAAAAACAACTTTCCATTGTTGATAAAGTTGATCATACAAATACAGAGCATTTGTCCGAAAAAAAAATGAAAATCGATTTTGTTTAAAAAATATATGAAATGACTTTACAAAATTGTACTCGCGTAATTTCATCAGTTGAATGAATTCTCGACAGATGCATATGATTGATCGTGTTCTATGATTGTTTACAGAAGCTGAACATGGCTACGCATCAACAATGCCTATACCTGATGATTTACGCACGAATATCAAACGGGCCAAAACGAAAAAATCGCAGGGAAATAGGTTTGTGTTATTTGCTAATATTTTATCGACTTTCTTTTATTGTAGTTGAAATCAAAACAAATAATTTATAATTTTGTTTCAGAACTACCCATAACGAGTTAGAAAAAAATAGGTAAGTTATTATCAAATTGAATCATCTTACCAAAGTATTATGTTTTAAAAATTACATGAAAAAATTTCAATCGGCTTCTGATTGGGTTTCTGAGCTTCTCCCCAGTCAGATTCAGACATAGTTGGTCACGGTCAAATGTGCACAAACCAGGGCAGAGACACAATAATGATAAGGAACACCCAATCAAATTTCTATCATAGTTATTGAACAGTTTACGCTATAAACTTGAATATTGAACGTAAACAGAAATCACTGGGGAGCAAAATGAGGTTAAGCACCCTGGTGCATCAGATTTGTCCCGAAGGGTCTATATCAACCCTGATTGTCGTGATAATTTATAATTTTTTAACCACAGTCGCGCAATGCCCTTTTGTTTCATTAATACTGGACTCAACGTTCGAACATAAATCAAGTTCATTGTATGTGTTTCGTATACGTTTTAATATACATGAGATAATTCACTACAGTATCCATTAAATGTAAACAGACTAACATAGAAATTTGTAAATGTATGAATTTTGTTGAATTCAATATCCGGATAAATTATTGAACCCAACGTCTAATCAAATTTGCATCAACCGAAAAACTACTGGTTGAGTACATGAACCTGAGCTGTTGCTTAGGTTAAGGCAATCCTGCCATCCCTTTTAGGTTTGCAGAACTTGGTGATTACACATGAATGCTTTACACCCCCGTGCACTTGTTCTACGAAACTCTTCTTTTTTGCATATTCCCAACTATTTCATTCTCTTTGGCTGCATTTCGTGTTATTCCTAGACGAATGATTATATTTTTCTTTTGCAAATAGGTATTGATCGTTTTATTGATTGTATGTCTTTTATTTTGCATTCAATGATTATTCCAGTGGGATTTCTGACATTTATTCTTATGGAAAATTTTTTTTTTTTTCTTTTTTTGTTTCCCATTTAGCAACAAAATCAAACTTGATGTTTATTTGAAAATAACAAAAAATACAATAGTCAATAAAAATTAGAAGACGTTGAAAGTAAAATTTGAAGCGAATTCAAAAAATTGTCATATCAGTCATGCCATTGACGTGAACTGATAAGCCGAGAGAATTTTTCGTCTCTGTTTTAGTTACATTCGCACACAAATTCATCGTCTTTCTAACTTGCTTGATAGTATTTATAATTAAATTCAATGTAAACTAGTACAAATGGCACCGTGCCATTGCATCCCAAGTTTTCTTCGTCGTGTTGACTTCAATCTTAACGATAGTACAAAAACCTGATTTTTGTAACGTCTATACCAACATTTTCTATACTATTCGGAACATTTGTCTTTGAATATTCTCAAAATTGTAGAATTGTTTGTACGACTGTGACTCAAATGTTTGAATCTGATGGGGATAGTCTTTACGTAGCAAACGAATTTTAAAACTTGGTTTAAACTGATACATAATTTTGTTTCTTTTATAGGAGAGCACACCTCCGAAATTGTCTTGAAAAGCTCAAAGTGCTGGTACCTTTGGGACCTGAAACTTCAAGGCACACTACACTTGGTCTTTTAACCAAAGCCAAACGTTTTATAAAGGTGAGGTTATCTTTACAACGGTATAAATTATGATCTTTGATACAAACAATTGATAAAATATGAGTTTATTCATGAAAATGACAAATTTGTTTATTTGCTGCAGAGTTTAGAAGAGCGAGAAAGAAAACATGCTCTGTACAAAGAACAGTTGTCTCGAGAACACAGGTTTCTCAGACGAAGACTTGAGCAGTTGACGGGTCAGACGGGTGTGCATAGTTTCCATGGCATCCATGGGTTAAGTTCTAGTGCACCTACAAACTCGTCTGCTTCGATCTCCGCTGCAGCTTCGCTCCTCTCCAAAAGGCGCAGTGTTTCTGAATGTTCGGTAGGAACGGTCTTCTCGATTAGTTCCACCGCAAGTTCGAGGAATTCTGATAGATCAGCGGCAAGCCCTTCAGTCTCAGAGTCTGGTATGTATTTATTATTCAAAAACAAATTGTTCTTTTCAAAAGAATATAATGTATAACTTATATCATTTCATCAAATATTTATTAAAAACCAATCTCGAAAAAAATTTCGAAAAGGAGATTGATGGAAATGAAAAACCGATAAAAAAATACGTAGGTCAACCAGAATAATAACATGCAAACAAATGTGTAAATCAGATCTATATAGCGTGAATCAACCACTAAAGTCAATCGATAGAAAGCGCGAGGAATTGAAGTCTGATTATTTCCGATGGATAAGGACACCTGTGCTGATTTCGCGGCAACTTGTCATGAACTTTGGTTACCGATCCGCGGATTTGTCCGCTTCAATGCCCTACGTAGCTTCCTCGAGAAAGAGTTTCGCTGACTCAGTCTGGATCAATTTGCTGACCAAACTTTGTCAGAGGAGCTTTAATTTTTGTACTTAATTCGTTAGTGATAAAATTCCTATTAAACAATTCAAGTTTTTGTCGTTTTAATTGTAACAGTAATTTATTGTTTTAAATTTTTGTTTAATATAAAATGCTATTGTTTACGATTTAGAGTCAAAGCAGTTGATATTCCGATCAAAAACATATTCTAGGTTGTTTAGTTAGGATTATCATGAGTGTCATCTGAAATGTCTAGTTTACACTTTGACGACGTTAATCAGAGTTGTGTTGTAGTCAGATTTTTACTAGGCTTCGATCTTTTTAAAGGCTTCTTTTCAAACGCCCAAAAATCGTTCTAAAATCTCACCTATTTCCATCTCCGTTATTCAGCAGCCTATTGTTTCTATCTAACAATTTTCGCCATAATTTCTTGAATCACCCGACAGTTTATTAAATAAACTTTTACTAGGTCGTAACTTATTTTTATTTTTGTTATTTATATACTGTATTTTCAATCCAGATCTCATTTCAATAAGCAAAGGATTTGCCTCGCGAACCCTTATAAAAAATCTCACATTTTCGTCTTTATTAAACACTAATCCTATAAATTCATTTGAAATAAGGCTTCACGCGCATTTCAATTTGACGAAAATGATCAAAGAAATAACGACTGATTGGTTTTGGCAAACAAACGTCACACAATATAAAACTTTCATTTGTATAACGTCGCATAAATTCAACAAGAATAATTTGGTCACTTTATTTATTATAATTAATTACATTTCCAGTGACACTACCAGATCAAGAATGGTATATTTACATATTTTCCATGTGAGCGAATAACTGACTTTTCACATCACACTTCATGCCCTTTTTTGACATTCATTAGATGTTATTTTTATAATAGACTGAAAAATTTTTTATATTCACTGTTGTAAATAAAATGACGTTATTAAAAACGATTGGTCGATCAAAACATAAAAGATAAGGGCATCATATTGATCATGAAAAATTATCTCTTACATTAAACCGGTTAAAATTGCGTAATATAACCGCCCACGCTAGTGTCACGAATGAGTTTATGTCATGGGTACTCATCTGATTTATATTCCTCAAAAGTTTCTATAGTCAAAGACTTTCTAATTGTTCTCATGTATAAAACAACCATTTTCTTAAAAGTCAAAATTAATTTTTTTTTTTTTTTCAATATCAGACATCTGTTATTCATAAACAATCCAATTTTCATATAAATGAAATTTTAGATAACATTTCCTACGTACGAAAAAATTCTGTTTTAACGAAGAATTTCAGTTGTTGTTGTTGTTATTGGCCTGTTGTCCCATCGAATAACAGTTGTGAAAATGAGTCAAAATGATAATACTTTGTGGTGCCTGGGCATGGCAATAAACTTCAACAACTGAAGCAGAAAAGTGAGGATTTGAATGAGCGGCTGGTGTATCTGAGAATAAAGTGAGTGAACTGTTGCCAAGAAGACAATTTGTAATCCGGTTTAAGCGTCATTTGCCACTGGTGTGTCTAGGTCCGACGGTGATTTTCATTGAAGCACAGCTGGTCCGCCTTTCAAGTTGGCAAGCAGCTTACCATTTATCACGCTAGATTAATCAATATATAGTTTGCTCACACTTATAACCCTACCGGCCCTTCTCATTTGGTAGTCGCTTCTCTATCCATTTTTTCACTATTTTATATTCGTCTTGTTTATACATACTTGAAATTAAAACAAAATGATTTTGTTATGAAAAATAAAAATAGAACAAAAATGTTAACAAGAAGGACAAATTAAGTGATAACCATCAAAATTCATAATAAAAAAAACTCGAACAGCTGATATTAATTATACCTTCGTTAGAATCTCAAATTTAGATTAATTTAATTTACGATTGTATTTTTTATTTGCAGATGAGATTGATGTTATTGGATATACAAGCAATCAATCGGACACCGACGACCACAGCAGTGTACAAAGCAGCAGTGACAGCGGTGTTGCAATGTCTACCTCCAGACTCACTCTCTCCGACATGATTGACAATCTTTAGGTTGGTCAGAATGATCAATAAATTGTTACAACTCAAATCGATAAAATACTATCAAGTTCTTCCAAACCGTTTGGCTTATTGCTTTTCGTTGATTTGCAGAGTAAATAGATTTTCCGGCACCAATCGAAGAGATAAAAATAATAACCCATCCAGACCTACAGTGCGAAGATTCATCCTGAGTAAACAAAAGAAGATAAGGCTAGCAAAACAGTGGGCAAGGAGTTAACGAAAAAAAATTTAAACATGATTTTAAAAAAGAGAGAAAAGTGAGAGAGTGTGTATGTCGCAAAAGGGACAGAGAGAGAGAGAGCGAGAGAGAGAAAGATTACAAAAGTATAATGCATTACGCGTCAATCAAAGTAGAATACATACAATAATAAAACACGTTAATGTATAGATGCAATGTATCGCCGATTTACACGTTTATTTGTATGGGCGAGTGCGAAGCGCCAGTATGTGTGTTTTACAGGACGGTAATCCATGTGCTATGAAAAAATTAAATTTATTGCAAATGCGAGTAAATATAAATATGTGTATACAAAGTATGTACAAAAGACTTTAAAAGAAGGTAATTGCAATGATTCAGTCGTGTTATTTTCATTGCTTAGAAGAGATACGAAACAACAGAGGACAAGTTGTAAGTTATTGTCATTGAACATGAAAATTTGAGCCGCCCATTGAAAATTTATTTATAAAAAATATATTTAATATATATCTGGATTATTTTTAATTTAATTTATTTCGAGATAAAAGTCACTTTGGCAAAAAGGCACACAATCGAGAAAAATTGGAACTTTGTTTTGTTAACTTATTATTATTATTTTTTTCTTCTAAAAGACAATGTGAGACAAAGTGTAAATTAGTCAATTTAAATAATTATTATTATATATGTAAATAATTTTTACAAGTGTCTTTTTTTATTCAGATTGCGAAAAAAAAAATTGCGTGTACGCGTGTAGATGTATGTCTGAAAGGTGAGAAAAGTATTGAAATTTCTATTAGAATGATGCAACGTGATGGCAAAGACAAGCGTATTCGATTTAATGCTAAAATGATTGCAATTGCCAAAGAGTTAATGAAAATGTTGTGCGCAAGAACGAAACATTTTGTGATTTTCTTAGCTGCTGGTTTCTTCGTGATAAATTCGTCAAATTGAACTTGATACTAAGTTATGTTTGACTGCTTAAGAAAGGTCACTTCGATTAGCAGATTCAGGCCTTTGCACTTGACTCTGGCAATTAATCAACAATAGCATATTCGTTATGTCACAAAAAAAGGTGAAAAAATTTTTAAAAAATAAAAAAAAAATGAAAAAATGTTTATATATATTACACGTTAAATATTCAACTCCCTACCTACCAAAAAAGAAAAAAGGAAAAAAAGAAATAAACATTATAAAAAAAATAACAAAAATATACTCAAAAATACGAAATAAAATTAAAAAAAATTATTAAATAACATAGACCGTAGGAATATCGTTTTGGGAGCATTGATTAAACAAGCAGTAAAATAATGTATGCGAGAGTGATAAAGCGTCCGATCATTGCAAACGTGTATTAAATACGTAATATAGCACTGGTATTATATATATAATATGCGATTGTATGTCACTATGATGTACGCAAAGAATCAAGGTTAATTTTTCATTTTGTGTAGTAGACAGAGCTGATCGCTGGGCCAGCCCCAACAACTATCAAAAGCTAAGAATCATGATGACTGAAAATGTTGACACTGATTTCTTATACAATTTGCAAACTCTTATTTTTGTTGTTCACTCACTGACACAATGTAGATACGTATACATGCAACACAAAGAGTACAAATTCTGTGAGTCCCCTACAACAGGTCACTCGTTCCAAATAGCCGGTCGGTTTTGTTTTTAGAAACCAGTGCAGTCAAAGTGAAATTTGAAAAATATATACTGCATGGACACAAAATCGAAAAAATAAAAAAATTATGAGGACAGTTTGGGTCATTGTGATATCAAATTACAATTATGTCACATGTTATCATATGTATAGCTATGCTATGCACAGAGTTACCTGTGATAATGTACAGGATAATTGTGACTTTGTGATTTATTATTAAAAATAATAATTGCTTTTGGTTGAAAGTCATCATATTTAGGAATTTGTCTAAATGAAATATAAAAATTTGGTAATAAATTAAAATGTAATTGATGCAATAATCGAATGTTGAATGTACATATTAAAAATTGTATTTCATGTGTAGTTTCAACATTTTCGATCCATAAAATTCTTTTTATTTTTACAATAACATTAGATTTCTATTTTTGCTTTGAAACTTTCATAAGCAAAGTGATCGTTTGTTTTAACCTAAACCTTTGTTCAAATGATTGTTAGATGATCAACATATAATCAATTTTATCAAATTTTGTATACTGAAATTGAAAAGTGTCATAATAACCCCAATGTCACACCGACCCGTACTGTCCAATAAAAAACGAGCAATTATAAATATCATAACACATAAGATATTAATGAAGTATTCATAATTGATAGGTAAAGAAGATTTAAAAAAGTGGATAAAAATGTGTCAAAGATGAAATTACGTTGTTTATATGTGAATTGAAAATTGGCTAAATGTTGCGAATCTATTATTTTCCAATATGGACAAAATGTGTTTTTTGACACAAAATTGTATCTCATAAAGCATTATTAACCTGTTTTGATTTTTAACTGTAAAAAGTTTTGAACCAAAATTAACATTTGGATGCTAATTTTCATTTCACTAAGTTCTCTATGTTAATTCAATAACTGTGTTTCGATTGTCGGCTTCATTATGGTGACATTTATGAGATAAAGATTTGTAAAGCTCGATTCAAGCCGGACTGACTGGATTCGCAAAGGGAAACTTATAGATCGGTAATAAACAACAATTTTGTTGTGATTGTAAAATGAAAGAAAAAAAAAACATTTATATTAATCATCAACATGAAAATTGATGCTAAATTATTTTCAAAGCTTTTGGCTGTTCTTAAATATTGTTATGAAAAATTTGTTTGTATCAAACTAATAGTGTATTGATGTTGGAAATTTAAAATTGCGTGTCTTTCATGAAACCTATAAATTGTACTTTCAACTATAAGTGATCGATACTTTTAACTTTGTTAAGAACTTCGATTGTCCTTTACAAAATGCAAAGTTTCATTGTTAAAAGAAAAATTTATTTCTCAACAAACGGAAAATATATAACTATCTTGTCAACTACTGAATTCAACGTAATACAAACTTTTTAATTAATAAAAATATAATCAAAACAAACGTTCACGTATTGTTATTCGATTCGTTTATTTTTGTTACATCATTTTATTCTTTTCATTGTTGATTTAACAAATAATGTTTTCAATCTTCTACATTCAACTATTCTTTGATTTGATGTAGTTTCACATACTTAAAGCCGAAGCTTTTAGAAAAGATAAAATTCTATCAAGCAATGGGAAAGAACGACAACGTTTAAGGAAAAAATCATTTAATATGAAAAGCTCTTTAGTTGATCATGGTGTTTGAAATATTGGTTTTGCGAAAAAAATAAAAACACGAAATAATTCTTTGAAAGTGCAAAAACATGACTGTCCGACAAAATAAACATTTAAGCTTACAAAATGATATGCTGTTAGCATATTGGTATAACAAACAAGGACCTTTACTTTATATTGTGAGAAATCTTGGGGTTATTCAATTGTATCAAACTTTTTTCTTCACGTACCAAATCATTTCATTGACTAAAAACTTGAATAATACCTAGAGAGGTTCATTACCGCAACGCAACGAGTGATCTCCAAAGTATAAATTTAAAAGAGCAACAATGAAGATTTTTGACAACAGAACAATCATTATCAAAGTTGGATTATGTCGAGACAATCATTTTAGAGGGTGATTAAGTAATATATATAAATTTATTTTTCATTGAAAATCAACGGATTAATACATTACGTTCAAAGAACGTAAGAAGTCATCGTCTTATTACTTTAAATTCGAAGGTTCAAGTGTTTATCTAAAAACTAATTTGTTTATAATTTATGTAAAAAAATATATTTGGTCAAAATCAAAAGTTGATCTAGAACGTAATATTTGTTCGTAAACACGTGTATGAACATATATTATTATTGATTGTTATAAAAGAAAAGGGAGGAATGAAAAAAAGATAAATGAGTCAAAATGACTTCTTATATTTGGGTAATAATTGACAATAGTTGAAGTGAATGTTAATTTTGTTGGATTTTGACAGAGCAACTTTTTGGAGACTACTGTTCGAATGATTTGTGTGAACTGAGGTAATTTGCAATTTTTTAACAATTGAACAAAAATAATTTAAAGATTTACAAATAAAGAATTAAAAACAAGGGAAATAATTATTACTGTAACTGAAAAAGGATAATAGAATTGTGATCATGACAGTGCCAATGAAGTGCTTGGCACTGTCTCAAACTCTGATACATTTATATATCATAATATCTATCTTATACGGACTATGTACGTGAAATGATGGTGGATATTTCTGAGATGTCAATATTTTATAGATTAGATTGATCTCCGGACATAAGTGTTGTAGATTTTCTCATCTTCACATAACAATTGTATAGAAATGTATAGAAGAAGAATCATTGTGTGTACATTTTAGAGACCGACGTTGTCTTTTTCTACGTAAAAGAATGTCATTCACATGAATTTCATAATTTTTCTTATGTACTTTCTTATAATTCAATTCGGAAAATCCATGTCCTTTATATATAAAAAATGCTTTATTGAAAAACAAATGTGTATAAAGTATATGTAGTATATACAATAAATTATCTTTAAGACTTGATTCCATTGTTTTCATTTAGTCATATTTTTTGCTATCGATCCAATTTATTGCTATTTTTGATTTTATCCATCTTGAACTTGTTGAATTCGTCATTTAATCTACAATCAGTAAAGCTGTTTCGTCAATAAAATAAAAAAAAGATGACTGTTTCCAGTATTCGTTCATTTAATAGTCTGACAAAAAAGGTTTTAAATTTTATGAAAATTAATTTTACCCATGCACAAATATATAAGTTGTCATTATAATGAGATCTAACATAGACTGAAATTTTCTCAAATCAAATTTCTCACTCAAATTTTATGAAGTCGGCCATTTTTTCCAAGCTCCGCCTATATGTCAGATTCCAATAATGTCGGTAAAAGAACATTCCAATATTGCCAATCTTGCAGTAATGCCAACGTTTCAGAAAATTAATACGCAGAATGTATAAACGTTTTATTCAAAAAGTATTTAAAAACTTGTACTACGTATGAATGGAAATTTGTTAAAATATAAATATTCAAACATTTTTTACCATACAATCTAGGGATAAAATCAGTTGTTTACATTCTACTTGATAAATTCAAACTTTGCGCGCTCTATCCTTGTTTACCATATTCTGTCATCGATCCTTCTTCTATTTTGAGTAAAACAAAAAAATCAATAAGCTAAAAAAGTACTCTTTGAGAATGTCAATCGTAAAAAAAAATTGTTCTACGAATTAAAAAGAAAAGTAATTATTTTTTCATAGTTGTTTATAAACATGTACATTTGACATTCATCGGATTTGTTCTGAAATGTTAAGCGAAGTTCATCAAAATGGAGGAAACGTCAAGTTGGGTCAAGATTCGGGCGCGCAAGCTGCGCAGATAGGTCAGCAATGCTTGAAGTGGAATCGACAATTTTTATAATACTTAATTGAAACTTGAAAGACGGGAGGAGCGCTGCAAGTTCAACGTTTATCTGTCAGTGTCACACAAACAACGCTCGCTCGTGCAAAAACAATGGCCCCGCAACGAGTCATTTTGATGTCATGTGGCAGTTATAATCCACCGACAAACATGCATTTACGAATGTTCGGTAAGTTTTTTAATAAGCAACAAATGTAAATATCGTCAATAATGAAAGTGACTTTGCTCGTTGCATCGTAAAACTGTATTTTACTAGTTCATATTTCATATGACATTTTCGTTATGATTATGATTTCTTAATATTATTTATTTATCATTGATTGAGATAAATATGTTTCCATTATTAGTATTTTTTTTCAATCCAATTTATTAAGATTGAAAAATTTTGAGGTTAATTTAACAGGAAGAACTGTAGATATTAAGAAAAAAACGAATTGTTTAAATTGCCCTGGAATATAAAAAACACACACACACAACAAAAAACGGAAATAATTTCTACAACGATTTTTCATTCGTCACATTTTTGATTGGTCATCATTTCATCAAATTGAATTAATGTCAAGCATCATCGAGTTATTGGTTCGATAAAAAATATAGACAGTGTATAATATACATCATTAGGCAGGATTCTCAAAATAGTGTAGATTTCATGAAATCAATATCACTAATTCAAAAATGAAATGAAATGATGAAAGATGTGACAAATATTTAAGAACAAAATAAGATGTTGAATTGTGTAATTTCAGAAATTGCCAGAGATCATTTGCATCGAATGGGAACATACGAAGTGTTAGGCGGCGTGATATCGCCAGTAAACGATGCCTATATTAAAAAAGAACTGATCCATTCTACCGACCGACTTGAGATGCTGAAACTAGCACTACGGAGCAACGATTGGATAAGGATAAGCACCTGGGAAATCAGACAGAATGTCTGGACCCGCACATTGGCCAGCCTCACGCACCATCAAAACGTCCTCAATTCAGTACTGAATAACTCCAATGATTGTCTTGATGACGATGACACTGACTGGATACCAGAATGTGTTAAAAATAAACAAGTCAATGATCTGATACAAATTAAATTGCTCTGTGGTGCTGATCTCCTTGAAAGTTTTTGCTGTTCCTAATTTGTGGGCTGATGATGATGTAATTGCAACAATTAATTAACTATTACTAAACAAAAACATCATTTATACACAAACTTGTTCTTAACTTGTTTCTTGCAGAATTTTTATTTTCTTATACATCAATATATCAATAATTAGAATGATAATCTTTGATTATTCTTCCTATTTAATTGTAAGTAAAACTGTATGAAGTTCTCCATAATTCTTTACACTGTTGAAAATTTAAATTTCACAACCAAATGCAGTTTTATCACAGTCATTTGGAATGATGAATATGACTAACCTATGTACGAATAGTAGGTTAAAAATTGAGTTTAATATTTGTGATTTTGTTTGCAGATTGACAAGATCGTTGGAGAATTTGGACTCGTTGTTGTTACACGGGAAGGTTCCGATCCAAACAAATTTGTTTACGATTCTGATATTCTATCGAAACATATGGTAAACAACTTTGATCATCATTACAATATTTAAACTAGCCAAATATTATTTTATTAACGAAATGTTATCTTTTTTGCAGCATAATATATTTATAGTTACGGAATGGATACCAAACGAAATTAGTTCAACTAGAATAAGACGAGCGTTGAAACGTGGCGAAAGTGTCAAATATTTATTACAAGATGCTGTGATTGATTACATCTATGAAAATGAGATATACGATGCGAAACCCGCATCAAAAACGTAAGTATTAAACCTTTTTTAAGTTCATAAAATTGATACCATATACAAAAACTATTTTTATCTTAACATTTGAACAAATGCTTGTTGAATTTATCAATTTTAATCAAATATATATAATCAAAATCTGCCATACTTTGAAATAACAAAGTTTAACAACCAAAATTTTTGATGGCTTTTTTCATGCTGCAATTGGAACATTAAGTAAGTTAGATCTTCCATATAATGCCAATGATTATTTGCAAGACTTGAACACTCCGACACAATCATCACTTAGTAAATTAGTAGCAATATCGACAACAAGTCTAGTGGTCGATGATCTGTCGCATTGCGTGCACGAGATGAATCTTCAAAATTCGTCCCAAGATGAACTAAATGTGATCGACAAGGAGAAATCGGACTTGGAGAAACCAATTGATTCTTCCAGTAGCAAACAAGTGCCAAGCGAACATGAGGCTGACGATGAAACATCAGAGGTCGCTTCTTCCAGAATCGAGAATTCAGACGAGATGCACCAGAGTGATGAGCACTGCCTTAAGACTGAACCCCTGAACCGAAACGAGGAGAAGCAGAACGAGGATATAAGTCCGGCGGAATTGGAGGGTAAGTTTATGAAATCCATAGTCAATTCGAGGAGTCCTAAACGGGAGAAAAGAAGGCGCCATGAGTCGCGCAAGAGCGCTTACCATTCGTCTAGTTTCGGCGCTATCGCAACGACAACAGCGATGAGGACAACACTATTGTGCGCTCGAGCATCGCTAAAAAGCCTCTGATATTGCCTCGCGAGGGGCTCCAGAGCAACGGTCACCCGAGCATTTTCCTTCAAGGCAGCCTGGACTCGATCAACATTGACTCACCGAAAACTGGCACTGGCATCAGACTTTTTGAGATTAATTCAAAAAAATCCAAGAGCTATGAGTCCATCAAGCACAGCGACCGCCAACGTCTCTCGCTTGTGAAAAGCCTGAAATCTCTCAGAGTGATAGTACTTCCAAACTCATCACTGCTAATGACTTTGACGTACCCACTGAGGAGTTTTGTTCTGTCTGTCATCTGCCCAACGACCCCTCGTCAGCAGAAATATTTTACACAATGCCGTCGAATTGCAGCTCGCCGGCTGACGATGACTCAACCAAATGTGATATCTGCAGCTGGAATTTACAAGCCGACTCGGATATCCCGGAACAAAGTGTTAAAGATAACACGACAACCTATGAGACCTGCGAAATCTGCGGGGAACCAGCTTCCAGCTTCGATAAACCTTTGGTCCTCGAAGAGAAAAGGACCAAATCTCTCTCATTAAACAAACTCAGTCTCAAACTCGACTTAGGTGATGGTGTACTTGAGGAGGAAAATCCAGAGAACGAATTCGGAGAATTCGACGGTAAGAAAATTGACCGACGTCACAGCAGATCGCTGACAGAACACACAGATATGCCTAGTCCCATATTATTTGTGCCAAAGGACGAAATTGCGATGGGCAAAAGTGGAAAGAAATTTGGAAGGAAAGGATCACTGGCGAGAAAGGTCGGTAAGGTACCGGAGAAAAGAAGGTACTCGTCCGTTGATAATTTGCAGTATACCAAGTATTCGTTCAAGATCCCGGGGAACAAGCTTTCAGAGGCGCGGGAGAGCAAGTATATGGCTTCTGCAGACAATATCCGAACATTTAGACAAAGCAGGACTTTCAGAAGATCTGCTGATAATGTTGGCAAATACGATTCTTCTGGGGATAATTTAGATTCGCTCGATGAAAATGCGGATAAGGATCGAGAGACACTGGAAGAAGGGGAAAAAAAGAAAATTAAAAGCGATACTATTAAGATGATACTCACACAACATGGAATTAAAATTATTAGTGGAAAGGAAACGGTGCTGTAATAGATGTTGAAGTTTTCAGGTGTTTATTCGCGTGGAAAGTAAATAGTTTCGACTTGTACAAGTTCCTAATGTTGGGAAAATAGGACTGCTTTTTGTTGAGTAGTTGTGCCTCAAGTTATCAAAAGACGTAAGATGGTTTAGTTCGTGTTTCTTTTCTCCTGTAATAAAACTGTAAACTGAACGGATTTTCAAGTTGATTGAAAAAATGATGACGTATTACATTATTAATTGTACATCTTCAATGAAACATTTTTATATATCGACTAAAAAATCTTAAATTGGCATTAATTAAAAACTTCGAATTTTTGCAATGAAATTGAACTAACAAAATAATTAAACAAAATCAAAATTACAACGTAATATAAATGTTTAAGAGTATGAATAAGCATTTGCAGTTGAGATGAAAAATTAAATGGTAATTATGAGTTATACGATGAAAAATAACAGACATAGGTTATGATTTGAATAGTGAAAATTAAAATTAAGGTATTAGGATATGATACGGCACGATTATGATACACATAGTAACGTGTTTAATATGACATGTGAATCGGTAACAAAAGTTGAACAAATTTAAACAATATTTAAGCAACAATTAAATAAAATCTTTGTAAAACTAAAAGAAAACTTAAATATTAAATGTTAATGTCTATTTATGTTGAGTATATATAAATCAAAACGAATATTAAAATATAAACGAAACAGTTTAGTATTGGCTATAAAAATAAGTATTGAGTCAAACAAAAAAAATAATAATAAGCCAATTTTTATTGATGAAATATTTAACTGAGAGAACCTATATGGAAAGTTAACAATTATATAACAGATTTTTAAATGCCACTGCAAAAAAAAAACAAACAAAACGCTTTCATGAAATTGTATTTTTAATGTATCAATACAAACAGTAATCTACAAATGAGAAAACAGAGAATATTACTAAAACGCAGGCCTCTCTGAGAATTCATTTTCTATCGTTATTTAAAACATTACAGCCTATATTTTAAATTCTTTCTTGATTTGTTTATTTGTCATGTCGGTATAGGAGATTATAATGAGATTATAATGAGTCTTACAGGGATTAAAATAAAATGAAACTTGTCGTAAATGTTCAAATGAGTTTCATTTAGAGAGGTCTAATAACACCCTCAATTAAATTTAGCAAGATACGCCAGAAAAAATTGATAAATACTCTGGTTACCTGAACTATAATTGCAGATTAGTATTAAAAGTCCCAAAATGCTTAAAACTTTTGCAATCAAACCATACCCAGACAATCATCATATTTATCAACATTAAGAAATATGGTATTTAAAAGAAGAGCATACAGCATCTTTTTCTGTGCCAATAATTTAACCATTCGAAAAACCGAAATTCATGTTATTAGCTTGATAATAACTTTTTATGATTTTTTGCTCCAAAAAATTTCATATAAATAGTCAATTAAATTTTCAATAATGTATTTCTTCTAATAAATGAAATAATTTATATATAATTTAGTTCACAATTAATTTCATTCATAAAGACCAAAACGAAGTAGCAAGTCTTATTTATTATTTGTAGAATATAAAATGTAAAAATTGATAGCGCTGATCTGCCAGTTCGAGTTATGCGATTACGTATTCGTTCCTCTTTCAAGTGAACGAAGATCTTTTTTCTATAAAACAGAATTTATATTGGTGATATTGTTCGTTTGTATATTTTTAATGCTACAAATAAATGATAATCAACAAAACAAATAGTTGATTCATTATTCGACGAGTTATACTGTTTATACAATGTTATCCTAAACTATATACCGTTTAATTATTAACTATGCTGTAACGAAAATTGTTTCTTGAGTGTATTGTTTCTGTGATAACAATTTTAGCTAGTTGATACGATCTGTTAGATTATTCTATTGCGAATATTAGCACTCCACAAGCATGTTAAAAAATAACATCAATTTCATGCTATACATAAAATCACTTTCAACGTGATGGACTGTTTGTATACCATATACCTTCATACCTATACATTGTAACATTCGATAGGCCGTTAAATAGATGACATAAAAAATATATTCCATTTTTTGATTGCTAAGATATAAAAAGTGCAAGATTAGGTGTTTCTCATGTATTTCTATCTATGGTTCTGCTACTGCTTACATTCATGCTCAAAATGTAAAACAAATGTTTAATTGACTTTTGTTTAATTTTAAGTGCTTTTTATAATTTTGCATGGACTAATAACAGAAGTGCTTTTTGTGTCTTTCATGTGAAAATCAAATATATGTAATGCAAATCATCAATTCACCATATGTGACACAAAGAATTACTTACTCTACATATATATAGTGTTTTTGGTGTGACATAGTTCATCTTTATGCTTACTCAAAACTTGATTGAATTCAAATATCTTTTTATATCAGATTATTAGACAATGGTCTACATCGAACATGATTTTTTATGATACAAATTCAATTACAAAACATCGACATTCTTGAATAAAAACATTTTTTACCTCATTAGATATGTGTGAGGTTGAAAAAAGAATTTTTTTCCAAAGTCTGATAACTAAAAAAAAAAAAAGTAAAACTAAGTATAATTACCACGAATAGTTAGTAGTAAAACGAAATACTTTTCCTTAAATAAC